>CM068756.1:190754-237047 GCA_035084275.1 Hydrolagus colliei | reverse complement strand
TGTTACACAGAGACAGTAATAGGCGTTAGTTTCCTAACCCGAACGTGGAATAAATTAAAGTAATTCCATCAAATACACTCACATTCCCTTCCGAGACTCCAGGTTCCTTCTCAGACAGAAAATGCCACAGTTCGTAATAAATAACTTTTTTTTAAAAAACAAAATGAAGTAGATCACTAGTCACACAATGACATACAATATAAAATACATGAGTATTCAACACATTGAGAGTCCAGGCCAGAGCTTCAGATCGCAGAGAAGCCATGTCTACACACAGACCGGGACTCCCTCCCCTCCCCACACACACACATAAATAAATACATTATATAAATATATAAATAAATAAATAGCTGATTCATAAATAAACTTTCTAAATAAAGTAAATCAACTGTTGTGAGCCGTGGCCAGGGTTTAATGTCACTCATTACACTCAGGGGATCAGGGAGGAACTATCCATGTGCAGATCCCAGCACAGTCACACACACACAGTCACACACACAGACTCATACATACAGTTGCACACCATCACTCGCACAGTCCCACACACACGACACAGTCACTCACGCCTGAGCAGGTGCCGCGCGGCTAGACTGTTCCCGGCGGGTGTGTGTGTGTGAGTGTGAGTTCACGCCGAGCGGGAGTGAGTGAGTGTGTGCGGGGGGCGAGCGAGTGTGAGTTCACACTGAGCGGAGTGAGTGCGTGTGTGCAGGGGGTGAGTGAGTGCGAGTGTGAGTGTGAGTTCACACCGAGCGGAGTGAGTGTGTGCAGGGAGAGCGAGTGTGAGTTCATGCCGAGCAGAGTGAGTGAGTGAGTGAGTGTGTGCGGGGGGGGGGGGGGGGTGAGCGAGTATGAGTGTGAGTTCATGCCGAGCGGAGTGAGTGAGTGTGTGCGGGGGGGGGGGGGGGGGTGAGCGAGTGTGAGTGTGAGTTCACGCCGAGCGGAGTGAGTGAGTGTGTGTGCGGGGTGAGCGAGTGTGAGTGTGAGTTCACGCCGAGCGGAGTGAGTGAGTGAGTGTGTGCGGGGGGTGAGCGAGTGTGAGTGTGAGTTCACGCCGAGCGGAGTGAGTGAGTGAGTGTGTGCGGGGGGGGGGGGGGGGGTGAGCGAGTGTGAGTGTGAGTTCATGCCGAGCGGAGTGAGTGAGTGAGTGTGTGCGGGGGGGTGAGCGAGTGTGAGTGTGAGTTCACGCCGAGCGGAGTGAGTGAGTGAGTGTGTGCGGGGGGGCGAGCGAGTGTGAGTGTGAGTTCACGCCGAGAGGAGTGAGTGTGTGCGGGGCACCACACAGGTGCAGCCCACCGGCACGCGGATGGTCTCCACGCGGACGCTGTAGCGGTTACGGTGTCTGGGGCAGGGCAGCCGCCTCAGCACCATCATGGCTTGCTCCAGCAACACCGAGTTCAGGTGATGCTCCTCCCGGCCGGTCCCGGTGTCGATGCAGCCGCGACACAGACACTCGGCAAACACCAGTCGCTCCGGCAACCGGTCCTTGTCAACGTCAACCCTGGGGAGCACAGCAGCCACCGGTCAACAACAACAACAACAACAACAACATGCCCCCCCCCAACCCTCACACCGACCCTCACACACCAACCCTCACACTGACCCTCACACTGATCCTCACACTGACCCGACCCTCACACTGACCCTCACACCAACCCTCACACTGACCCTCACACCAACCCTCACACTGACCCTCACACTGACCCTCACACCAACCCTCACACTGACCCAACCCTCACACTGATCCTCACACTGACCCTCACACTGATCCTCACACTGACCCGACCCTCACACTGATCCTCACACTGACCCGACCCTCACACTGATCCTCACACTGACCCGACCCTCACACTGACCCTCACACTGACCCGACCCTCACACTGATCCTCACACTGACCCGACCCTCACACTGACCCTCACACTGACCCGACCCTCACACTGACCCTCACACCAACCCTCACACTGACCCTCATACTGACCCAACCCTCACACCGACCCTCATACTGACCCTCACACTGACCCTCACACACAACCCTCACACCAACCCTCACACTGACCCTTACACTGACCCTCACACACAACCCTCACCCTAACCCTAACTCTAACCCTAACACCTCGTGGGCAGGAGCTGACGTGTCTGTGTCGGCTTTAGCGCTGGCTGGCAGCCCTGCCCCCCTCCCCCCCCCCCCCACTGCCCTGCCCCACCCTGCCCTCCCAGCCCTGCCCCCCACCCCCCCCCCTACCCCCCCCCCCCCCTACCCCCCCCCCACCCACCTGTATGTCCAGGGGGAGATTGAGCGGTGGCTGGGATCTGAGCCATTGGGCTGGAGGAGTTTGGGGCAGCCTTGTGCCGAGCGGTCGAGCCAGTGGCTGCCGTGAGTTTCCAGCTCCTTCATCAGATAAACCGCAGGAAAGCGCTTCCAGGCGCCTGCACTGAGCTGCAGCCACGGAGCCCCCCACCCTGCCTCCTGCCCGGGACCCCGGCATCGCTGCCTCCCCTTCCCTTTCCTCCGGCGCAGGGTCCTACCGCCACCGTCAGGGTCAGGAACATGAGCTGTGGGACAGACGGACACAGTCAGACTGAGACACAGAGAGAGACAGACTGAGACACAGAGAGAGACACATACACTCAGTACAGAGACACAGAGACAGACAGACTGAGACACAGAGAGAGACAGAGACAGACAGACTGAGCTACACAGAGAGACAGAGACAGACAGACAAACAGACTGAGACACAGAGAGAGACACATACACTCAGTACAGAGACACAGAGACAGACAGACAGACAGACTGAGCTACAGAGAGAGACAGAGACAGATAGACAGACAGACTGAGACACAGAGAGAGACACATACACTCAGTACAGAGACACAGAGAAGACAGACTGACTGAGATTTAGAGACAGACAGAGATACAGACATACAGTACATAGAGACATAGAGACAGATACAGAGAGAGACAGAGACACACACAGTACGGAGATACAGAGATAGTAAGACTGAGACTGAGATACAGAGAGAGATAGACACACACACACACACACAGACAGTACAGAGACAGACCGAGAGATAGGGAGTCGGAGAGACAGTCACAGACAGAGAGACCCACAGAGAGACCGAGACAGACACAGACAGAGAGACACACAGAGAGACAGAGAGAGGCTGAGACACAGGAGCTGCCAAACTCGATATAAAGTTGTTGGTTTAAAAGTTCTCTGAAGTTTAGCCTTTGCCGCTGTTACTGTGCGTGTGTGTGAGTGATTGTGTGTGTGTTTGTTTGTGTGAGTGATTGTGTGTGTGATTGTGTGTGTGTGAGATTGTGTGTGAGATTGTGTGTTTATGTGATTGTGTGTGTGTGAGATTGTGTGTGTTTATGTGATATTGTGTGTGTGTGTGTATAATTCCTACCTTCAGCGTCAGGGAATTCATGTCAGTGTCAGTCTCAGTGTGAGCTTTATTGCCTTTGGCTGCTGTCCCTTGCTTGCTGTCTGTCTGTCTGTTTGTCCACTGTGTTGCTGTGTAATTGTCTGTCTGTTGTGAGCCAAGGTTGAGCCTCAGTTTTTATGCAGGTCCCTGCCTCCCATCGGAAACCCCAACAGGGAAACATCCCGACTGTTTCCGTCTTGTCAATGATGCTGACACCTGAGCAGGAGAGAGAGGGCCCCTCCCACCCTCACCTGTCTCTGTGTGTGAGTGAGAGTGTGTGAGACTGAGTGAGAGAGATACCCAGACCAGAGGATATTACACACACACACTGCAGCAGCTAATTACAGGGAAATGTTTCATTTCAAACAAATAAATATAAATATTTGATTTCAAGCCCCTTATTAGTCTCCAGGATGTGTCCAACCGAAAGTAAATATTCACTTGAAGATTATAATTTTTGTGAGTATTTTGCTCAGCCGCGCGCCTGACACACATGGCTCCAAACAAACCCAGCCACCCACACAGCAAACCCAGACATTCTCTCTCTCCCTCCCTCTCTGGAGGGACCCATTCCTGTCGACCTAATTCTTGCAAGACCCAAGACTTGGGTGGGCAGTGGGGGTGGGGGGTGGGGAGGGGGGGTGTGGGGGGCGAGCCCAGAGATGTGGGTAGGGACGTGGCTGGTATTGGTGTCTCTGCCAAGCTTTACTGCTGCTCCTCCGGCAAAGGCTTTGGTTTGCAGGATTGACAAGACCCCACGGCGGGGACTGTGCTGAGATGCCATGGAGAGCTCGGGCCTCCCCCAGCTCAGGAACCAGACCAGACACCGTCACAGAGGGGCTGGGGATCCATTCCTACATTCTGTGGCCAACAGTATCACCTTGGAGCCAATTTAGCTCTGAGGAGACCCCACCCTTACTGTAGATAGTTCATAGTTCATTCCTACCCCAATCTGTGCTCCTCTCATTGTTACATTCAGCCAGTACTCCCCCCCGCCCCACTGTTACTCTCTCAGCCTTGGAATCTCCTCCCAATGTGAATGCTCAATGTGTCAATGAACCCAGGAATTATTTGGTTTCTGGCTTCCAGGATTTGTTTTCTGTGCCCCTCGATCGATCAGGTCCCTGCCTGTCACCCACTCACAGGGTTTTATTATTGAATTAGGGAGCATTACTCTGTTTCTGACACAAGCACGTCACTCGGTGATTAGAGCCCTCGCCTTACAAGCGGGAGACCTGGGTTCGATTCCGGGCAGGTCAGGGTAAAACCTTGGGAAAGTTTCCTTACTCCACACATAAATTAGTAATTTTAATCCACAGCTGTTTGTGGGGGACGCTGCCGGTCGCAATTGGCTGCCGCATTTCGCCCACAAATCTACAACCGATTTACTTTACGGTATGTCTTCCTTACGTTCCGATGCGCTGTGTCAAAATGTCAGGATTATTACTGTTGTTATTATGGGTCTGCTTGGCTCGCTGCTCTGACCTGTGTGGGGGCCACTAACTCATGGAATAAAAGCAGAGACTCAAACCTCAGGACACGGTCTCGAACTGTGGAGACAACATGAGACCAGCCACAACAACAGGGGCTTTGAAATGCTACCAGACCAGTAGCGCCCAGTGGCCGCTAGAGGGCAGCACTGTGCAGCCCCTGGTTACTTCCTTGAGGAAAATGCATCTGAACCATTGTGATGAAACAGGTTAGAATCATAGATTCATAGAATCATAGAATTTTACGGCACAAAAGGAGGCCATTCGGCCCATCTAGTCTGTGCCGGCTCTTTGAAAAGAGCGATTCAATCCCACTGCCCTGCCCGCTCCCCATAGCCTAATAGACCCGTTCTCCCTAAATAAAGATCTAATTCCCTTTTAAAAGTTGTTATTGAATCAGCCTCCACCACCTTTTCAGGCAATGCATTCCAGATTCGAACAACTCGCTGAGTGAAAAAATTTCTCCTCAGCTCCCCTCTACTGCGCCTTGAAACTATTTTAAATCTGTGACCACGAGTCACAGATTCACCCACGAGTGGAAATAGTTTTTCTCTATTTGCCCTGTCGAAACCCCTCATGATCTTATAAACCTCTATTAGGTCTCCCCTCAATCTTCTCTGCTCCAGAGAGAATAACCCTAGCCTATCTAGCCTCTCCTCATAGCTGAAGTCCCTCAATCCTGGCACCATCCTAGTAAATCTTCGTTGTACCCTTTCCAATGCCTTCACATCCTTTCTGTAGTGTGGTGACCAGAATTGAACACAGTATTCCAGCTGAGGCCTCACCAAAGTCCTATAGAGATTAGTCAGCACTTCCTGACTTTTGTACTCTATACCCCTATTTGTTGTTGGTTGATCTGTTTTGTTTAATAACATGAGTATTGTTGTTTCCTAATCTGTTCAGTAGTTTGCATAAATTTAGTGAGAAGCTAGGTGACATCACAGCTCACCAGCATCTCCTCGCTGGCTTCCTTCCCATGACAATTAGGTTGGTTCCTTCCCTTGTCACTGACTCCCAATTGGCGTCTGTTAAATTGAGCGTTAAAGATTGCTTGGCACAATTCAAAACTAATACAGTTTCTCTCTCTCTCTCTCTCTCTCCTGATGTCCGGTCCATCAATCACCATATAAAGTGGTCATTAAATATATATTATCATAATATTGTTATTATTAAACTCATGGTTGTTTGTGGCACGGTGACGTTTGTAAATATGCCTACAAAATACACAGACACACACACACATACACACACACACAGTAAATCCCACTAAGTGGTTTTGGGCATCCTCCCAACAGGAAAGGCACTATCAAACGCAAGTACCGGTTCTGTATTTATGATTGAATAATTGTGATCATTTTAGGTGATATTTAAAGATGGAGCCAAATCGTCTACTTCAATAATACATCTACATGTCTGTCACATCAGAGAGATGTTTCAGAGTTCTTCACATTGCTGGATGGGCATTGGAACTGGGGGTGGAAACCGAGGCGTGGAGGGGGTGGGGTGAGGAAAGATACAATACATAATAAAATTTACAAAGCACCTTTCACTGATTGAAAGTGCGGTTAAAGAAGTATGAGAAGTGCTTTGGACAAGGAGGGAGGGAGTTGGAGGATCTCCAGGTGGAGTTCCAGTGAGCTGGGGCAGGATGGCTTAAAGTCAAGCTAGCACCGTGGGTGTAGAGGGCAGGGCTTTGAGCCAGTCCTTTGAGCGAAGGGAATGACTGGATCAGTGTGCCTGAGGGAATGCCACAGAAGTGAGGCAACACCATGGAGGTATTTGAAAGTGTGAAGATGAGGCAATATGGCTCCAACGCCAGAACAGATGAAACTTGTTTATCTTGATTGGGTTAAGCCATCAACAATCTAAATTTCTGTTTGGATTTGTGTGGCTCTAATCTTCACCAGTCCAAGCTTGTGCAGGTTTCAGGGATGCTTTGCCTCGGGTGTGTGAGCTACTCTTTGATGACTATGAAGAATGACTATGACTATTGGTGGGTGAAGTTACCCATTTGAAGGGTGTGAGATGACAGATTATTGCAATGTAATAGCTTCCTTTTCAGCCACATCTGTGTTGGTAATGTTCCAGCTCCTCCCTCTTTGTGCTTTTGTTGCTGGAGGCAGGTGGGAATCTCCCCAGTGTCCAGGTTCGGGGGAGGATTCGGGGTAAATATCCCAACAGCAACAGGCTGAAGGAAACAAAACCTGATCATTCAGTGTCAGTCTGGGGGATGGTGGGGGAGGGGAGGGCAAGAGAATAACTGTCCCCAAGAAAAAACACAGCGAGTATTGGATTAACGTTGCTGATTAACATGAAAGGCGCTCTATAAATGTAATTTTGTTGTTATTGTTGACTTGACTGTATTGACTGTTAGGGTTATTATTATGTTGCATCAAAACTCATATTTCAACAACAACTTGGATTTATATAAATATGTATTTTTATAGTGTATTTATATCCACTCCGAACGGCATCTCAGAGCGTCAATGATTCCCTCCCCCACCCACTCAGCCCAAACACCAGAAGGAATTTCCCCAGAAGTGTTGCACCCGGGCTAGGAATCCCAGAACCTTCCTGTAGTAAAAGCACAAACATGTCCCTGAACATCCAAACCAGATAACGGAGCTATTTCCATTACAGGGTTAGTTAGAAGTGGTTCTGCTCATCATGTTAGGCCTTCCTGTGGCTGCCATGTGAGGGGGAGGACTTTAGTCTACTCCACGTCTACCATCCGTGGCCAGGCTTTCAGCCTCTCTGCCCCCGCACTCTGGAACTCCATCCACAGCTCACTCCCTTTCCCTTGCTTTCTCCCTCGCCTCCTTCGAGGCTGTTCTCAAGACCCTCTTTGATCTTGCCTTCAGCCTCCCTCCCATCTCTCTGCCCCTCGCTCAGGTCCGACCCCTGACTGTTCAGGGCCTTTGCACATCCTCCCAACGTGACAGATACTCTACAAATGAAATGTTGTTGTTGTATTTAATCCACACCCGAGTGGGCTGACCCTGGCCCAAACCTCCCAAGTTGATGTCCATCATTGCTCATCACTGACTGGAGGTCAGGCGGGAGGGGGAGGTGTGTGTACACTCGCACTGAATCAGACCACAACATACCACGTCTCTAAGGGTTCCCTAACTCTCTACTTGTATTTACTGCCACCTATAATAAGATTCCAGTATCTATTTATACATAGAATAATTACTGCATTTACTTTTGAGACTGAGATAATGTTAGGAAGTTGTGTTGACCACGTTACTGTGTCTCTGCTGCACTCACTGCATGTCATTTCCTGATTGAATATGTTATATCTACCTTATCAACGGCACTCAGGAAACTGCTCAGCTAGATAAACACTCTTTTATTAGAATGTTTGATATCCTGACCATCTTGAGGGCTATGGTGTCTGTGCATGTGATGTGCGTATCTGTGCGTGTGGTGTGTGTGTGTGTGTGTGTGCGTCTGGTGCTTGTGTGTGTGTCAGTGGCACGTGGGAAGAGAATAATGCTCACAGGGTAAGGGGGGAGTGAGTGAGGTCACAATACAATGAATGGTAAGAAATGCAGATCAAAAGCTCTGGTTCCATTTTATAATTTTCAGTTTTAACGATTTACAGAAAGCCCGGTTTGTAAGTTTGGTAAAACAGAAACACATAGGTACAGGACTGCGACAGACCACCTCAGCGACCGGCGGCCATGGGATGGCTCTTCGGGGACAGTTTTGGTTTCGCTGCCTGCGCCGAGACCCTTTGTGACGGGAGATTTTGACCAGAGGGTCTGAGAATCTCTTCCACACACACACACACATACACACACTCACTCACTCACTCACACACAAGGGGGCTCGGGAGGCACTCTATGCAAGGCTGCCCTCGGGTTTCAGGCTAAAGACTGGCTGTGAGGTCGACACCTCGACACAGATCCCTGGGGACTCACAGCTTTACAGGGAAACCTGACGTCTTTCCCCACAACGATAGAAGCAGATCATCGGTCTGTCTGGGGAGAGGTGGGGGGGGGGGGGGGGGCAGCAGGAACAAACCAAGTAAAGCAGCCAATCAAACAACTTTCTGAAGTCTGACAACTAATAAGTCCTTTATTAAAATCATGTAAAAAAAAACGGTCAAGATTCCTGGTTGACCTTACAATTCAATGTAAGATTTCCCTGCTCCGCTCTCACTGTTAACGTGAAGCTCCTGAAATGCTGCATCACAAATGCTGGCTGCTGGGGATTTGCATTTTATTTCATATTAATTTTTTTTTTGAAAATATTTCTCTCTCTGGTGTGTGTTTGTTCCCAGTCCTCAGCCAAACCTCAAACAAACACAGGGCGACGGGTCAGGAGGTTAAAACAACCTGAAGAAGAGGGTAAAGTGTGAGATAATAGAATTATTTTATTTATTTGGGAGGAAGTGAAAAGAACAGCTTTACCCCAAAATGGGGAGGGGGTGCGGTGGGGTAGGGGGAAGGGATGGCGGGGGAGAGGGTGAGGGGAAGCAGTTTCACAGCACATTCGTCTGCTCTCCATTAATACAGTATTTATAGCTGGGCTTTGTCTATCAGACATACGCACACACACAGAGAGAGGGAGAGAGAGAGCGGAAGAGAGGGAGGGAGAGAGAGGGAGGGAGAGAGAGGGAGAGAGGGAACACCTAAAGCCTGTAAGGAGTGAGGGTGAGGGACAGTGGCTTCACTTGGGGCCAGATTTCACATGTTCAGTCCAGTCATGACTACAGACAAATCAACTGCTTGGCTTCAAACTCATCGAGCGCAGTCAGTTTGTTGTTCAGGATGTAAATTAGCCAGCACTCCAGTTAAAGATAAAAATGAAAATAAAGATGTCTAATCTGCCTGGTGTCGGGGCAGTGCCGGGGGTGGGGGTGGGGGGTGTGTGGAGGGGGGGGGGGGGGTGGGTCAGACACACATCGGCGAGTCCTGCCATGTCCTGACATGGCTGCTTCCAGACCAAATCCCCAATCAATGGACTAATACTGACGGCTGCGTCCGAGTCCTTACTGCACCTTCCCAGGGATCTTTGCTCGCTTGCGGGCGATGGCGTCCTCGACGGCCTTCAGCTGCTTGAGAAGCTCCTCGCGGCGGGACAGCGTGTTGGATTTGCTGCACTTGGCAGCGGAGGCCGAGCTGGGGGCGGCAGAGCTGTCGTGGGACTTGCTGGAGGTGGAGGATACGCTGGTGACTTTGCTGGAAACCTTGGACTGAGGTGAAGGCGGCCGTTTCCTGAAAGAGAATAAAACTATGAGGAACGTCCCAACTCCCCTGATCCCAGATCCGCACTGACCTGTGTATGTGTGTGAGGGTGTGTGTGTGTGAGGGTGAGAGTGTGAGGGTGTGTGAGAGTGTGTGTGAGCGTATGTGAGGGTGAGAGTGTGAGGGTGTGTGAAAGTGTGTGTGAGGGTGTGTGAGGGTAAGAGTGTGTGAGGGTGTGTGTGAGGGTGAGAGCGTGAGCATGTGAGGGTGCGTGTGTGTCACTGTGCACACTGACCTGTGTGTATGTGAGAGTATGAGGGTGTGAGGGTGTGTGTGTGAGGGTGAAAGTGTGAATATGTGAGGGTGTGTGGGAGGGTGTGTGTGTGTGTCACTGACCTGTCTGCTTGTGCAGGTGATGATCTGGTGATGGGGGTGCCGCGGTTGCTCTGCCGATCGGCCTTTGGTGACGGTGGCCGGCCAAACGACTTGCGGTCCCGGTGACCTGACAGGGAGAGAGAGAGATGGGTGACTGATCAACATGGAGAGACACACACAGTAACCTGGCACGAGGTGAGAGTGTAATGTCTCACATTAATGCTGAGCCTGTCTCACTCTCACCTCCTGACGCAGCTTGAACGCAACACAATTCTACACGAGACGTGCGGCTCCTACCTCGTTCTGGGGATAGGGCCATTCGTTTGGAAGGAGGAGAGGAGGGTCTCTCTTTATCGGAGGGCTCGTAGCGTTTCCTGCTGCCTTTATCAGCCGTCTGAAACAGGGGGAGGCAGAACGTCTGGTTACACATCCCCAGTCTCCAAACAGGTCCACCTTCCCCCGGGGAGGGAAGCTACCGGGAGCCGTGAGGATCTCAGAAACGTGGCCTCAAATCAAACCAAGCTCGAGGATCCTTCAACTGGGAGTGTCACCAACAGCCCCTGCCCACCCACTGCCCCCCGACCCACTGACCCCCGACCCACTGACTCCCAACCCACTGACCCCCGACCCACTGCCCCCCCGGTTTCCAGGTTGCTATTTGCTGCGAGTTTACCTTGTTTAACAGTGTGAGTTTGATGTCCTTGTGTGCGCTGTACACCAGCTGAGGGGGTTTGCTGATCTGGCTTGGCTTTGCTGTGGTGGATGATTTCTGTGGCTGGGGCGGAGGCTCGCGTTTCCGCCTCTCTTCGCGCTCCTTGTCTCTCGGAGTTTCCTCTCGTTTGGGTTTTGCTGAAAGACGGGAAGCAGCGAGACACTCAGTGATGCCGTTATACATGGATCACAACTCCCGCGTTAGTCTCCTCACTATAGTCTGGTTACCTGGGTCCCAGTGGCTCACATTGTAATCAAAGGCAGAGATGTGCAGACAATGAGCGCAGACCAAAACAACCCACTCAACACACACCAACTCCTTCAGCCTCAAACACACTGTGATTCCCAGAGTTTACTGTGTATAACGCATGCCAATAAGGTACGGTTGGTCACTCCAAATCCCCCCCCTTTCCCTCCCTCCCTCCCCCCAGCCCGCGTCTGAAACACTGACTGTCCAGCGCCGCCTCCCGAGACATACACACGTATAATTTTGTTGTTGCTGTTGCTGATACACAAACCCTTCCCTATTCCGGGTGGTAAAGGATGAGCCAACAGCAGAAATGAGAAGTTGCAAAGAGGGTTGACGTGATGGGAGAACAACTGTATGTAAAACACGAGGTAGATTTCCCCCCCCCCAGCCCCGGAACTGTGTGAACGCACACACACACACACACCTGCCGATTGCCTACATGATCGACAATCCTAGTTAGAATCATAGAATCATAGAATCATAGAATTTTACAGCACAAAAGGAGGCCATTCGGCCCATCTAGTCTGTGCCGGCTCTTTGAAAAGAGCGATTCAATCCCACTGCCCTGCCCGCTCCCCATAGCCTAATAGACCCGTTCTCCCTAAATAAAGATCTAATTCCCTTTTAAAAGTTGTTATCGAATCAGCCTCCACCACCTTTTCAGGCAATGCATTCCAGATTCGAACAACTCGCTGAGTGAAAAAATTTCTCCTCAGCTCCCCTCTACTTCGCTTTGAAACTATTTTAAATCTGTGACCACGAGTCACAGATTCAGCCATGAGTGGAAATAGTTTTTCTCTATTTGCCCTGTCGAAACCCCTCATGATCTTATAAACCTCTATTAGGTCTCCCCTCAATCTTCTCTGCTGTATGGGATACAGCTGTTGCTGTATCTCCCATTGAGAGGGAAGGAGTACAACAGTAATGACCGTTACCACAGGATAGGAAGGGACGGAGCGTAATGTTAGCCGGTAACAAATTGGCAGATTACACGATTCTCCTCCCTGCGTGAGACACAGGAGATATAACGCAGGTTACGCTGGGCTGACCTGACCGAGCTCAGTCATCGCTGTTGGTATGTGACTCAAGCTGTTGGCAGGTACTGACAGTAACGTGGGGGCTTGCGGGAAGTCTGACGTTTAAATCCGTTCTCACACCCGGAACTTAAAACTACAAAGGGCAGATTTCCGACTGAGCATCGGAGGCTGTTGCTCACCCTTCTCCTTCTTGGGCTGAGCCGGGATTTGTGAGCGGGAGCTGGCGGAGGAGACCGGGCTCGCTAAATCAGCATACATGTTCTCAGAGTCCGCGCTTCTCACAGAGCTGCTGCTGGAGGAAGCACTCGACACTGATGACACACTGCTCACACTCAAGGACCTGCAACACAATCAATACATTGAATTATTCCAGTATCAAGTGGCCATTGAACAGACTGAGTGATACAGCGTGACACTGTCATCTGACATTTCACCCGTAAAACACACAGTATTGTCACGTGTCTGTCTCCATATCAAATGTAAGGATTATTATTATTGCTATATTCTGAGCAGTGAAAGCAGCCAGACTGTGGCGTGTGAGGCTGACAGGGAAGAGCTGCGCACGGTTACCTGGATCGGTGAGAGCCAGACACAGAGCCGGACGCTGATGTTGAACGAGACACTGAATGAGAATGTGATCGTGAGCGAGAGCTTGATCCTGTGTAGCTGCTGGCAGTGTCACTGCCGCTTGCTGTCCGCCTAGGCACAGAGACACCTCATGGATTTATTATAGATATTTACGTTTATCTTTAAGCAACACAGAAAAACTGCAATTAATTTGAAGTTTAAAAAAATCATTAACAATATACGGTGGATATCGCTGAAGCTGGAGACTCCTTAATCCAATGCCTTCCTGCCCAGCGGCGGCAGCTCCCCCCGCCCAGCTCCCCACTCCTACCCAGCTCCCCCCCACCCCCCTGCCCAGCCCCCCCCACCCCCAGCTCTCCTCGCCCGCCCAGCTCCCCCCCACCCCCCTGCCCAGCTCCCCCCCACCCCCAGCTCTCCTCCCCCCGCCCCCCTGCCCAGCTCCCCCCCACTCCATGCCCAGCTCCCCCCCCCACCTACCCAGCTCCCCCCGCCCGCCCAGCTCCCCACTCCTACCCAGCTCTACCCCCCACCGCCCAGCTGCCACCCCCCCCTGCCCAGCTCCCCCCCACACCGCCCAGCGGCAACTTTCCCCGCCCACGGGACAGGACATGAAGGGGACCCCAGGGGAACGACAGCCCAGAGCCGCTCCACACACACACACACAGACAGACACACAAACACACAGACACGCACAGACAGACAGACAGACGTCCGTGGGTGGGTGCTGAGGTGTGGGCGGATGCCACGGAGAATAGGTCAGGACATACGTGAATTGGGAGTCGGACTCGATTGGTTTTGTTTTGATTTACCCGACGTCCCGTGTCCGGTTTAAACAGCTGCTAAAGATCTAGGAACTTTATAGAGTAAATCATTGTGAGGTTGTCAGGAGCCCTAGTGTCTGACCTCCGCAGGGGTGACCGAGGCGGCCTCTCCTTCTTCCTTCCCTCTCGGTTCTCGGTAGGTTTGGTGCCGTCTGTCCCCGACTTGGCGACCTTGGCCCCGACCGGTTGCCCTGAGGGGGGTGGGGAGGGCGGCTTCTTCACAGTTTTATCGCTGTTTTGGAGGATGAAAATAAAAATGTAGCATCTGGTAAAAACCCAGCCACGTGACGTTAACAACAGCCACTTGCTGAGGTGTAGTGTCTGCCTCCCTCTGATTCACGTTCAACACTCTCTGAACACAGATCTCCCTTCTTAATATTTACCGTCAGGAAATCAATCCCAACAAAGCACACAGTGGCAGGAAAGCCATATCACAATGGCAGAGGCAAAGGATCAATACAAAAACAAGTTACTATTCTGGGAACTCAATGTTTGCCTTCCAAATTAGCCCCACAGAAGATATGATCCTTTTATTAGGATGCTATGTTTAACGTCTGGTAATCTAGTGTTAACATATAGTGCGCTTGGTGCGTAAGTGACAAGACCTGTGTTTGATTGCCGGGCAGACCAACACATGAGGTGAATTTCTTTACTCCACACGCCTCTATTTACCTTGCAGTAAGTAGGAGCTCGGTCTTTAGTTGATTGGCGGATTGATATTCCGGGGGGTAATAATCCATCCCGACAAGATTTTAAAAAGTAATAATAATAACTCGGTCATTCAATCCCTGAGTATTTACTGGACCTGCCCTGTGCAGCTAGCTGTCTCGTTTCACCCACAAAATATACAGTAAATTCTCTTTACGGTAAATTCCCCAGAATGCTACGAAATTGACAAATCTGAAAGAGTAACGAGTCGTTAGTTGTTTCAGGTTGAAGAAAAGTTCGTGGAAACAATGAGGTGACAGCAAAAGACAGGATCTCTTACTTTTCTTGACTCACCCACAAATATACAGTCACCGCACTTGACAGTATATTCTGTTAATGAGACAGTTTAGAAGACGTGAAAAGCGCAATATCAATTGCAAGGATTATTAATGTTATTATTGTTAGTCACAGAGATGTAGACTGTAGATCAACAACTAAATTAATAATCTTTGCATTTGATGCAGTGACTTGTTGTGAGGACATCTGAAACCTCGTCACAGGATATGTGAACACCCCTTGTGAGTGCCCGCTAACCTGAGAGCAACGGGGATACAATGCTTACATTTTTGCAGTGGGAGCAGGTACATCGCTCGCTCTGCTGCCACCTCCTTTGGTCTTCGCTCCTGCAGCCTCTTTAGCGCGGGATGGCGATGGAGTTGGGGAGGGCGAAGAGGAGAAAGATCTCGACCTGAGGAAACAATAATTCGCTTACAAACCCAGCCACCCCCACCTCCCTGTTGTTTCCATTCCACAATAATCCTCCCATTGGAAGAGAGCCGACAGCAGACAGGACAGTAGATATTTGGGAGTTTTAAATCGTGGATACACGGGAGTTTGCAGGTGTAGGTGTAACGGGGAAAGCAGACTCATTCAGGAAACAACTTCACCATCACACCAGGAAGATGACCTCAGGCAGCTTTTCTGTGACATTAAGCACATTACGCAAGTCCCATCGTACCTGTGTCCCCCACCCTCTTTGTTTAAGGCTTTTACAAAATTAACAGCAGACGTCATTGATTCCCTCCGCCCAGTCCTGGAGTGTGACGCTGGGTCAGCCCAATAACATTAAACTCTACAGGATGTAAATACAACACCTTCATAACGTGGAGGTTTCAGCCTATGTGTGCATCATTATCACAACTGCGCGAGGAAGTGCTTTTACATAACATCCTGTGGAAAATCTATCATAATATTACCTGGGAATAAGCTATACCTGTGCAATAGGTGTATTGCATTAGGTATATGCAATACACCTAATTGCATAAATTAGGTGGTACCTCAGACGCTTAAACTACACTGAGGAGCAAACCTCTAGGTCCAGCAATATCACTTTAATTTGTTGGGAAATTTCCCTCCTATTAAATAATAATAATCTTTGCATTTAGTATAGCTCCTTATCACGTGGCTGCACTTCACAGAATTTATTGTAAAGTGAATTGAGAAAAACACGGCAGCCAATTGCACGCAGCGTTGCTCCAGAAAAAGGGGAATAATCTGCCAAACAACTAACAACTGGGTTAGTTAACCTATTTACAACAACATTACATCTGTGTAGCGCCTTCCATTTACTGCAGGTAAACACTGGCATGTGGAGTAAATAAACCTTGCTGAAGGTTTTGCCTGGGAATTTAATCCAGATCCACTCACTGGGGAGGTGAGTGTTGCAACCACTAACCTACAGAGTCCATGTCACTGCAACCACTTCCCTCCCCCACATAAATCATATAAATCAAAGTTGAAGTTGTTGTTGTTATCAAGCTTGTCATAACAACTCCACAGTCCGGTGGAGGAGAAATTCAGAGGCACATTATTCTGGGCTCCCAGAAGCCAGCCGAGGCCTCCTGGACTTACTTTGTTGGTTTATTGGTGACAGGAAGATATGCAGAGATAAAAAGACAGATAGAAGGGAGGGAGAGAACTGTCTAAACTGAAGGTCATTCACTAGGTGGTATGTACTCTGATGGGGCTGTGACTTCGGCTCCTACCTTGATCTGCTGCCTGAGTAGGAGCTGTGTCTGGAGGAATGGCTGGAGTAGGAGCTATAAGAAGAAGATCTTGAGTGTGACCTTGACCGTGACCTGGAGGAGCCAGATGCTGAATAGGAAGAGGAACGAGATGAAGACCTGAAAAACATGAACATGGGCAAATGTAGCTTTCACTTTACAACTAACACAGACACCGTAGTGCAAAACTCCTTGCCTTCAAAATAGGACAGAAGATCTAAATACTCTTAACAGGTAATTGCAAGCAAGTATAATGACTATATTAGTGGGCAAAAGAAGCAGCCATTTTGCGCACAGTAAGACTGCACAAAAGGTCACCTTGACTCAGTTGGCAGTCTGACGAGCGAGGTAGATATTTCCAGACGTTTACTCAATATGTACAGTATTCTTTCTCACACTCTTCCCTTGCTGGGTGTGGTCCTGGCATTCTCAACCCTAATTTCTACACAATGTTAAAACACCTAAATAATAAACGTTGTATTTGCTATAACGCCTTATCATGTTATCAAAATCTCTCACAGAACTTCGCAGAATTTATTGAAAAGTACTGTACAGCAATATGTATTCATAGGCAAACACAAGCGCCAGTCCCACACAATGTCCCACATAATGCCATGAAGTCAATCACCAATTTGGATGATTATTGGCCTGAACACTCTTTCCAACAGTGTTGAAGGATCTTTAAAATCCACTTTGACAACAGAAACAGATGGGACCTCAATTTAATCCCATCACAGCAGCGGACACACACAGAATGGTGGCATGTCCACACCCAGCAATGGCACTACTTATCAACCCATTCCAATACAGCAATACACACACACACACTACATTATTCTCATTCACACATAAACAACATTGTATTATTCACACACTCACACACACTGCAGTGTAGTACCCACACACATATATTGCAGCACAAACCTAAGACAGTATACACACATGTAACACCCAGCCCACCACACAATATGCATGCACCCAACGACAAGAATTGGTTATTTTTTCTAATTGTAAAACAACTAGTTTTTTTACAACATATGCTGAGGGATTCACTATAAAATAGAACTGATTGTAGAGGAGTCAGTGACTGTACAGTGTACTGGACACAAGGCCTCAATGAAAGTTTGGGAATGAATAACAAGAGAAGCTAGCCAGGTCAAACATGCTTCCCACCACATGTGACAAGAGATTACAACATTGGGGAAAGTTTGGCTGATCAAATCTTTTAAAGACACCCTGAAGGTTAGCCACAACTCCACATACCTCGACGAGACAGACCCTGAAACAGACGACCCCGATGCTCGCCTCCGCCGGCGCCCGCGGCTTGGCGACGTGGTTGAGACAGGTCTCTTTTTGGGTGATTTGGATCGGCGCCAGGGGTCTTTCCACTCATCTGCCCGCTTCACACCACCGGGAGCTGCCTCTTTCTTGGGGGGCTCTACTTGCCGGCTAAAAGTGAGATCAGTTAGCATCCAGAGCTCCAGATCCTCAAGACAATTATTTGTCTAATTCCTCGTTGAGTAATGAAATATCACCAATTGATCTAGTATTGTGGAGCAGTGAGTAAGGTCTCCCTGAAGTTAATGGCTCTAAGCTCTAAGCAGAGCAGCTTTGCAATAATTCCAGTCTTTACGAATGACCAGTCTGTAATTCAAACTCCTGTGAGTCACGCCTTATCCACTGATGGTACTGGCTCACAAGTACTGTGAAACATTCCAATGCTGTGTACTGATAAGCCATGTGGCTAACATTATTCAATTCATCCTCCTTGAAACCACTAAAATCATGTGTGCTGCAAACTGGAAACCCTGAGGTTCTCAAACTTGTGCGTCCTCACAATGGAATACAGACACAAAAGCCTCTTGTGCTTTTTAGACGTTCATTTCACGAGGAAACGTTCATCAGAAAGAAAAGGAACTAACTGGTCCTTGTGACACAATTGTTCGTATAGACTCTTTTCAAATCCAAGATCAAACATTCAATGGGAAGGGAGTGGTAAGAGGCAAAGGAGCAAAATAAAATACTTCCTCCCACAAACACTTTCACTTCAATAACAATTATATGAGTGAAATTTGTAAAAAGATCTACTGGAGCCAATTTTACAGGTACCTGTAGTACCTGTACAGCTGATTGAGCAAAGGTGTAACATCAATGAATTCATTTGAATAAAGAGTGCATTTCTGTAAATTGACAGAAGGTTTAATGGCCAAAAGGCTAATCTAATGGGATAGTTATTTATCAGTGCATGTCAAGAAGAACAAAATTGTCCCTATGGAGAATTGGTTAAATTACCAACCTAAGAGATACAGAAAGGGGTGAGCTTTTAATGCTGCATCTTCCACTGTATAATTCACAAAGAAGCAAGTTATATTTAATAGCACATCACAACGTCAAAATATTTCGAAGTCACACATAATTGCTGTCAAGTCTAGCAACCAGGAAAATGATCCAAATGCTGATGGACTGACATTTAAAAGTCACTTGCTTGTGGTGGGAAAAGAAGTAGAAAAGAGGCCAATTATTCGAGGCACCTGAGGCATCACAAAATGTTTTGGGCAACATATAAATCAAGACATCCAAGAACCAAATGAATCGCATAAGGTTGGCCAGCTGCTGCTAGTCATTAAAGTCTTTATTTATTAGGAGGGTTGCCATTGTGTAAGACACACACAGTAGCACAAATTGCATGCTCCAGTTGAAACATTTCCATGACTGGGATGATATTGAAGCCTCACTTCTCCACACATATTTCTCAATCTACAATGGAAGTTTTATTGGCAAAGGAAGAGGTCACTGGTTCACTTCCATTACAAAACTATTTTAAAAAATAATCATCCGAACAGGCACAAAATCATAATGTGAGAGTTGACTAACAAGTTTAACTTGGCAAGTCGTTTTTTTTTACTGGCTATAAGAATTCAAGATCAAGTGACTGTGCATCAAAATGAAAGGCCCAGAAGAGCTCTGAGGCAAGGTGGGGCAAGATAAGGAATAGCAATGACCCAACTCACTTTTCTATCCCATACAGCAAAACAAGGTTAGGGGATTTTTGTTTCAGGTTAAATTAAACAGTACACGTCATTACACTGCAATTCTTTCACCTATTACCTATCATGCCTACTCAAAATCTCAATCGTCACATTTCCCCAATAGTACTTCCTTACACTTCAAATCTCCTGGCTATTCATTAACTTTCTATCTCATTTGTAATAGGAATTTGGGGAAAATATGAATTATTTGGGTCTAAAATCTGTCCAACTGATCATTCAACAATCCTGGGCATTCCTTTGGAACCAATGAAGGGATCTGCATTTATTTTTACACTACATTAAATAGAGAGAAATGTGCACAGTGGAAACTTGGATTTTATATCAATATAAAATATTTTATTCCATCCACAGTTCCCTTTCTGTGAGAATTTAATACCTGTAGCATGTCTACAGCTTCCCCTGACAATAACTTTCATTCATATAGTGCCCTCCACGCCACACGGCATCCCGGAAAATTTAACAATGTTGGAGACCGAGCCAGGGGAAGGGGGAGGTGGGCATTGGCTTGGTCGAAGCGAAAGGTCCCGAGGTGCAACCTGAAATTGGGGAAAGAGGGGGCGAAGCAAAGGGATTGAAGGAGGGAGTTCCATGGCTTCGGTACCTAATGGCTGAAGGCACCACCACTGAAAATAGAGCAAAGGATTCGAGGAACAAGGAGGAGGCCGGAGCCAGTAGACTGACCAGAAGCTGTAATGAGACCATCTGTTTCGAGAGAGTTATTTAGGAAATCTGAAACTTCAGGTGATTATTCTGGAACATTCTGATTGTAATTGATAGGTAAACTTTGTGTGAGAGACTTCATTTGGCAGGACTCCCAAGCAGTAATAGTGTATGACAATGGAAAGCCAAACTTGTAAAAAAAACCTCAATTTACAGCAGGTTTAAAGAACCAAAAGAATCCTGGGCATGGTTTGAGCCAGAAAGATGCCATTTCACTTTACAGAAAACACAAGAAATAAAACATTGGGGTCATTCAAACATCCGAGTTTTTCCAAAGGAGAGCATCTGATGCACAATCCAACCGAAGGTATAGAAATATCATCCTGGGACAGTCCATCCTATGTGAATTTATCAGAATTCTGGCATTTGAGAAATTCCCAGAGGTATACGTACGTGCCCCAGCAACTGATGTATTCTTGACATTCAATGACAAGATAAGGGTTGAGCCTGACATTGCAAAGCTCTTGATATTGGGAGATATGATCCAGTAATTGTGGAATAATTTCAAAGATAACTTGAAGATATCATGAGTTTATATAACCTAAATAGGGATTCCATAAGTTGGATGGAGGGAATGACTTCAAGCACAAACCAAGGATCAAAATCTTTCTAATCAGTGACTCACGCCATTTACTTATTGAGTGTTCATGTTTTAAGATCAAACAATACAATTACAAATGCAGCTGATTTTATCGTTCAGATATATGCCTGTTTTGTGCTCAAAGGAATTGAAATATTCTGCACTTTGACTGATCAGAAAGGACTCCAAGCGACAGTACACCTGACACACAGCCCATCATTCTAAGTTGTTGAAACAGTTAATTTTTTTTTCTACAGAACTTGCTCAAACACACAATCCTAAAAGGTATGAGTCTATATAACCACATTGGTTGGTAGCAAAGGTGAGACACACCCATGATATTGTGCTATCATAGTGTGAGGACATGTCTGCTGTGACAATATGCCATGGTAATGGGAAGAAAACTGCACAGACTGGCTATTCAGCGGTTGAGCTGATGGCAGCAGGTTATGGGAAGTTTTATAGAGTTTGCGGCTCTCAGTGCAGTTGGATTGCCACACGAGAAGCCAGAGAGCTCAGAGCTTCAGGACATTGTGTGTAACTGGCGGCCGACGACAAGATGCACAGCAATCAGAAAATCAAGAAATCCAAAGCACATTTAATGACAAGAATAACGTCACTCACAGAATCACAGAGTTGTGCAGCCACAGCAAGAGGCCATTCGTGTGGCGTGTGTTTCTTTCACCAGTGCCCTCGTCTCTGCAATGTCAACTCTCATCATACCAATTGAACTGATTCAATTTTAACATTCTTACCTTCCTGCTTTCCCCTTCAACTGTGAGGGCAGAACAGTCCGGCTTGAAACCATCAGCAAAGTCTTCTCCCCTCCCCACTGCACTGACACTGGAACGCTGGCACTACGAGTGAGAAAGAACAATGCTGACTGATCCAGGTTTAAGCAATACCACTTTGTCCAAATAAGGTTTTCCAGTTTTCAAATTATTTTTGATTTGAGCAAATCTCCACCAGACTATTGCTGTTCATGCAGTCATTTATTTCACGGATGTATGAAGGACATTAATGTGTGCAAATTGGCTGCTGCATTCACTTACAAATAGTCACTGTACTTTATAGAAAAACTCTACTTTTGAGAGTCTGAGGTACACCTTGCTTAACATTGATTCGGTCAATGTTGTTTTGTTATTACATTGCTGATACACAGGGGAACACATATCCATTTAATGTCGCGACATTTCCTATTATGTCGTTCAACAGTGGGTGGAAACAAACTACTTTGAGTAGCGAAGGCGTATATAGACCCTGCACGCCCGTATTCTTATGCAACGTCCGTCCTGATCCTGCCAACTTCATCACAATAACTCCACCACTCGCTCCTCCACCCCAACCCACCTCTATAAAGCAAACTCCACAACTACCTCAGGTGAGTGTTGTTATTTAAAATGATATATTTTTATATTTCACATTTATGAATGCACATGCATTTCAACTTATGATGTTTGTGTTTAGAAAATTTGGGCGTAAAATGTCCAAAAAAACATAACTCCAGTTTATATATTAATTCTTATGGGAAAAATGGGTTCGCTTAATGTTGTTTTGCTTAAAATCACACTTTTCAAGAACACAACTAAGGCATTAAGCAAGGACTTACTGTATTTCAAAAGGTAATAACAACAAATTGTATTTTATGGTGCCTTTAACGTCAGACAACGAAGGATTTGCATCTGAGCTGGGGGTTGGAAACAAAAGGGGTGACAAGATGACCAAAAGAGGAAGTGCCTTGAAGGAGGCAAGGGAGGGGCATGACAGAGATCCAGATAGTGGAAAAAAGTCCAACTGGTGATGGTGGAGCAGGCAGGGCGGAGGACACGGAGCAAGTAAGTGTTCAGCTACATCCTTGGGATATTTCCAAATAAAGTTCATTACACTAGAGCGCTGAGCAGTTTGTAATAATAATCCTTGCATTTGATACAGCACCTTATCAGATCTTCGAGACGTCTCAAAGCTCTCCACAGAATATACAGGAAAGCGAATTAACTCAATATTTTGTGGACGAAACATGGCAGGCAATTGTGAACAGCAGGGACCCACAAAAAGTTGTGGATTCAGTGACCAATTTATTTATTTAGTTTAAAGAAATAATTATCCCTGGAAAGGCTCCTACTGCTGCTAAACAGAGGCGTGTGGAGTAAGGAAACTTGACCAATGTTTCAGTCTGCCCGGAATCAAACCCAGGTCTCTCGCTTCCGAGGCGAGTGCTCGAGCCACTGCGCTATAGGACTCCACACAGAGCACTGAGCAGCTTAAAGCATTGCCTTATGGCTAGAGATAAAAGAGTATTAAAAAAAAGATAAAGAGTTCACTTCATTAGCAATGAGGCATAAACATACTTCCCCCCAGTGTGAGAATATCTGACCACACACACACAATGATGCAACATGTTTTCTTCAGTGATACCAGGAAGTGCCATTATTTCTCTTTGCACCTTGCATCACTGGGTGTGTAATGCATTGATTAAAAAGTACGCTTCTTTAGCCATTGTGACAGCAGCTGTTGGTTTGGAATTCCTAAAGTGTATTTTACAGGTTGTTTTGAGTACGTAAAAAGTCCAGTCTATGATGTAGTTACTTGTTGCTGAGCATGCCCCCCACCCTCCCCCCCCAGCTGTCACTACATAACTATTCCTTCATGGGTGCAAATAAATAATAATAATAATCCTTGCCTTTGGTACAGCGCCTTGGATTAATCTTAGTGAGTAACCCCAGTAAAAGTCATCTTATCTGGCACCTGATCAACTGTAACTTCCATATAACTGGCATCGCAAAAAAAAAAGTCTGCATTCGATTAACCGGATGCATTAATCAATTAATTTATTTAGTGCTTTCGGCCGAATATCCAGCAGGCGGTTTAACTGGCACTGACCAGGTCCCGAGGGTGCTGGATAAACGGGCTTTTACTGTATTTGGTTCCATTTCTCCCATTGTGTATCAGTTGCTCATATTTGTTGAAGATATCGTAGATTCACTAGGTTAGTTCCTGGGATGAGGGGACTGACCTATGAGGATAGGTTGAATAGACTAGGGCTGTATTCTCTAGAGTACAGAAGAATTAGGGGGATCTTATTGAAACATATAAGATTCTAAAAGGGCTGGATAAAGTAGGCACTGAGGGACTGTTTCCCCTGGTAGGAGAATCTATAACCAGGGGTCACAGTCTTAAAATAAAGGGTCAGCCTTTTAGAACAGAGTTGAGGAAACATTTCTTCACTCAGAGGGTAGTGAATGTATGGAATTCACTCCCCCAGAAGGCTGTAGATGCTCAGTCCCTGAACATTTTCAAGGCTGAGACTGATAGATTTTTGAAAAATAGAGGGATTAGGCGATATGGGTCTAGGGCAGGTAATCAGAGTTAGGTGAGAAGATCAGCCATGATATTATTGAATGGCGGGGCAGGCTCGAGGGGCTGAATGGCCTACTCCTGCTCCTAATTCTTATGTTCTTATTGTATAGCAACACAAAGGCTATCATCAGTTGACGGTTGTACTCATCAAGATAAATAAGTACAGCAGTAAAATTCCTCTCCCATTACCTCTCCCCACTTCACAACTCCGAGCCACTCAGTAATGATCTGACTTCTTACTCGCCCTGAGGTCATCACAAACTAAGCATTGAGGGGCGAGCATGAGACAGCCTAAAGCTGATCTTTTTAATAGGAGAAACGGTATCCCATCCACTTCAGATCCCAGCATACATTGTGGTGCCATAGACTGCACTGTGTGTGAAGGCTTCAAGAGGATCAGTCACAACAATGGACCAACTGTACAGCCACTGAAACTGGCATCTGGTCTTTGGGAAACTATGTGGAGGCCAGCAAAGTGAAAACAAACCGTACTGCCAGCGGCTGTTGGCGCAACAAGTAACAAGTGAAGCCTTGTGTATTGGACTTCCATGGCTCCTAAAAAGCCAATGTCAAAATGAAACGTTTTCCTCAGGCAGGTGGAAAGGCAACCGGAAGAGAAACCTTTGATGAAACTCACCAAACATTATAACAAAGAGATAGGAAATTACTTAATTTCAAGTCTCATTTTCAGGTTCCTTTTCTGATCACAAATACCTTGCACTAAGTGTGGCATTGACTTTGTTTTGTTCCTCTATTTCCCATTCACAAATGTTGAGTTGTGACGCAGGTCTCTTGCAGTGACCTCATTTACCGTGCTTCAAATCAACAAATATAAAAACAAAAGAGCATCTGACAGGCAGGCTACAGGACTACACCAAAGCATTCAACCCCATAATAGGCAGGTTACACCCTATACCAATCCAGTTTGCCATCCAACCTCAGGCTGTGTCATTCTATCAACTAAACTTTATTCAACTCTCAGCAACTAGATTGATCAGGGGATTGGATTTTTCCTCGCTCTCACCTTTAAAGCCCTCCATGGTCTTCTACACTGTATCTCTGTGACTTTCTAAAACACCTTTACAACTTGCCTGCTCCCTCCACTCAGCAGGCACTAACCCTCTGCAATCTTCATTCCTCCATCAGCGGTTGGGCATTCAGCCTTACTGCCCCTACTCTCTGGAACTCCATCCCATAGTCCCTTCGCCTTGCCCCTTCCCTTACCTCCTTCAAGGTATATCTCAAGACTTATCTCTACAAATAATTGTATTTATTATTAGTATTATTTCTTTGAATGCAGCTTTGGGTATCTTCCACTTTGGCCCCAATTGCACACAGATATATTATTAGTATTACTGCGTGCAGAGCAAAAAAGTTGAAAGACATTCAAAGCCAATTTAATCAGAAAGTAGATTTAACATCATAGAAAAACGTAAAGCTATAGAAATATTGACTTTGGCTCATTTTAGCTAAAAACAAACTACAGTAAAGCCTGTTTATCCAGCACCCTCGGGGCCTGGCCAATGCTAGTTAAAGCGTGTGCCAGATATTCGGCCGAAAACACACCAAAAAAATTATTTTAAAAAAAATACATTGTGCCGGATAAATTCCGATTAATCGAATGGGGACCTTTTTTTTTGAGGTGCCGGTTATTCGGAAGTTACGGTTGATCGGGTCACGGATAAATGGGCTTTTACTGTACAGGTAAGCCTCAATTAAGGATGCTTTTATTTAGGACGTTTCGATTGAACGAACATACGTTTTTAATACCTTTTTATCGATATAGGACACTTGGTTTCATTTTAACAAACAAAGTTATTTTTTGCGTATGCGCAGTACATATTTTGAATATTACAGTCGTTTTTGGCGCGTCCTTTTTGTCCATATGCATAGTCCATTGTGTATTCGCGGGTAAATTGCGCTCGCACCTGATATAGTGAGTGTATCCAAGCGTTTGAGCTGGCCAATAGCATGTCACTACGTCATTGTTTAAAAGCAGCTGATTTTGAAGTGACACCGCGCCACGTCAGTATTACAGTCATTTCCGAACATTCCCAAGCAACTTCGAGCGATTTACAGCCTCTACCGCGATTCTACCATGTCGAGAAAAGGCAGCAGAGAGTGAAATGAGCAGCGGTAATACCGCTAGCTGCAAGAGACCCCCACCCACTTTAAATACTAAATTGGAGGTGATAAAGCGCATTGAGTCTGGCAAAATAGGTACGGATGTCGGGAGGGCTTTAGGGCTAGATTGACAATGGCTACTATAAAACAGAATAAGGACAATATACTGGCAAGTTCAAGGTGTGTTACAGCTACAGGTGCAAGCAGATTAGCAAAACATAGGAGTGTATTAAAGTTTGCCGGTATTAAAGTACAAAATTCTACAGTTATCCCCAAGTACCCCTTTTTTGTGTGTTATTTAGTGGGTTTAAGGTGTGAAATTTTTGTGAAAAGAACGCATCTCAGGTTATATAATGGGACCGCATGGGAAACCGCGTTTCGATTTAGGATGTTTCGATCTGAGAACCGTTTTTCAGGAACGCAACCCAGTCCCAAATAGAGGTTTACCTGTACAGTACTTAATTTCAAGTTATGTCCAAATAGTTAGAACTGGCTCATCCTTTACACGAGGAAGAGATGAAAACCAAAGCTACAGATTCAGCAAGTGTCACAACACAGATCAAAAAAAAACTTGCAACACAAGTAAGCCACACCATTTACTTCTCTTTCAAAATCATTGGATGACTTGATGGGATAGCCTAGCAGAAGGTGTGAGGATAGAGAACAGTTGTATCAAGGCAATAACCCAGGAATTGAGTCTGCTCAAGCCACACTCATTCATTCAATCCTCTCCCTGCACAATCACACACCAGAACAATTGTGATTTATTTCCCACCACCACTCCAATTCATTAATATGTTCTGTCTAGCCATTTATACTTATATCCTGCACTATTTCATAAAGTCTCCTAGTGCACATCAAGTTATTCTAAACAATATAATACGTATGTGCTGTTTGTTCAGGTGTATATTTTATCAGACAGGTCAAGCAAAAGGGACAGAAGGGCAAACTTGGAATGGGCGTGAGTGTGCCAGCTTACTATGGTCAGGCCCAATAAGTAAAGCTGCCGGTGAAGGCAGCTATTGGCATATCATGTCTCTGTTGATCTGAACTAAATGATTTATTTTACTTAACACCTGTATTCTGAGGTTCATTTATTATATGTAGCTACGAGGTAAGGTTTAATGGTGTGATTTACTTTGTATAAAACTGCACACCCCACCACTTGGGAGGGACCAGGCTCTCAGCTTTCAGTGCTGTAACTCTCCACTGCCCTAATCTAAACAGCTGATCATATACCCAAGGAAGCAAAGCTGGCTTTCTTTCTGCTTTATTTGTAGCATTTCCTTATAACTACATCAGAGTTAAAAATAGCTGTTCTATTTATAGCTCTGGGGAATGGTTACCATATTAGTTTCACTATTGGCTCCATCCAAACACAAACATTGCTATTACACAAGTACTGCAATAGGCAACTTTCACACATTAAGCAACAAGAGATTTATACTTTACACAGAATTAAACAATGAGAGGAATCTATGAAAGATTTTCATTCTTGACCTTAATCAATTTCTTTCCTCCCTGGGGACACGGATATAAGGTTGGTGAGATTAGCTGGTTAAACTCCAGCAATACCTCAGGGGATTCCCAAGTCTTGGCTCTTGCCAATCTATTTCAACAACAACAACAACTTTGATTTAAGAGTGCCCTCCATGCCAGGCGGCATCTGGGAGCGCTTCACAATAACGGATCCTGGGGCCGAGCCAGGGCAGGGGGAAAAAGGTGACCGAAGGCGCGGTCGAAAAGAAAGGTCTTTAGCCAAAATTACATAAATTTCCTGAATTAAGTAAAGCGAGGTTTGTCCTTCTAATGAGAAATGCACACTTTCTGTTCTTGAGAATGGGAATTTCCATGTGTATGTGGCATGCATGGAACTGGCAGTTCGGCTTGGATACACTTAAACTTGGTGATCGGTTGCTGCACGTGTCAAAACTCCCAGCTGGGCAAACAAACATTCCTTTTCACAGAGATCATAAACATGGTACAATTTCTAACACCATTACTGACAGGTGCACCCTGAGAGAGAAAAAAGCAGTGGCTTTGTAGCTGTGGAATGTACTGTGTAACAAAGTGATTTTGCAGACAGACAGACAGACAGGCAGGCAGGCAGGCAGCGGGGAAGTTAGGCAGGGGGGCAGTTAAGCAGGCAGGTAGGCAAGAACAGTAGGAAATTGTGGACTTCACCAAACAGAGCAAAGACTGCAATGAGTCACACATAAAGGATTAAAGCTAAAACAGAGGCACGTGTACATGATAATGTGACTGGAAGAATGATAATAATAATAAAACCTTGAATTTGATATAGAGACTTCCACGTCAGGAGGACACCTGAAAGCACTTTACCAGATGTACTGTAAAATATAGTGATTATATTTTTTAGGCGAACACAGCAGCCAATTTGGACACCGTAATGTTCCAAAAACAACTAAAAAGTGAGAGACCAGTTTTAGTTTGGGAGAGTGTTGGCTAGGACATGGGAAAGAACACCTTTCTCTTTTCAAGTAGTGCCACACGATCATGAACAGGTGGCAGGGTCTCAATGGCAGATCTCAACTGAAGGATGACAACTCACTGTCACCCTTGTCCAATGGATGGCAACTCAATAAGCAATAAATTACACTGAAGTTGCACAGAAGCAACATATCCAAACATCAGTCTGGATCAGGGGATCTTTTGGTTGCCGAGGGCCAGAGAAACTTCTGCCAGCCGCATCAGCAATATGTTTGTGTTTCCCTTCCAGAGAAATTATATTTACTAGTTATGGAGAGCGGGCAGGCCTGGGACTGGGGGTAAAATCTGGCCACAGGCTTCATGAGCTGCCAGCTGGACCACTTTTGTCCAGATTATATGAGTTCGAAGCCCAAGCGGAGCTGTGAATCCACAACCTTCTGACCTACAGCCATGAGAGGTACAATTACTACCGACAGAGCCAGGCCGACTAATGAAAAGGA
Organism: Hydrolagus colliei; assembly: GCA_035084275.1. Lineage (NCBI taxonomy): Eukaryota > Metazoa > Chordata > Chondrichthyes > Chimaeriformes > Chimaeridae > Hydrolagus > Hydrolagus colliei. The sequence continues at coordinate 207,663 of CM068756.1, read as the reverse complement.
GGACAGCTGCAAATGAATGACAGTTGCTGTACTGAAGGGTAACACACGAGCACATCCTCCCAGCTACCCATGTTCCAATTTATAATGAGGATACAATAGGAGACCGTTAATGGGATATAACAACACTGGAGCTCAATTTGACTTTATGAAATAGAAATTCAATAGCATGAGCACTGCACAGTCACTTAAGTAATGGCTGCTCAAATAAAGGGCAGAAGAAAATGTGAGATTTCATAACCACTTCAGCACACACAAACACACACTTTCTCTCTCTCTCTAATACACCTAAAAGTTGGTTCCCGCTTGTCCTCGAGTTACAAAGATAAAACTCCGTTAATACCAGGCGTTTCATTGGACATTGTATGCTGCTAATAATACAGGTAGACTTGGCATACACCTGAAACAATCCAGACACAATTTGGCTGCATAAGCTGAGACAGGAATAGAAATCAGACCAATTACATTACATCACAAGAAGACAAAAACTTTATAACAGCAACACCACAAACAGCTTTACAAAGATGTTTTTACCCACAATGGGAAAGTAATCAGCTGAAAAACAGTAATAACAGCCATAAACAAGGACGAATGCAATTTGATTCCAAGGTTCTGAATCTTTTGGGTAGGTGATGTGTGGCATTACAGTTCAATGCCAAGTGCAAAATAATTAGTGTGGGAATACATCAACCGAGGAGGAGTGTTTCCAGGGCAAAATCATACAGACTAGAGTGCACAACAGGAAACAGATCAAATGCCACTGAATCCCTTTTGCCTGAGGCTTTGTGACTAAATAGGGCAGCAGAGGGGGATACAAATTATTGTTTGCATTTAATGCACTTTTCATAATGCCATGAAAACTTAGTGCCCACTTAACCCACCAAAACTGGCAGAGAAATCTGGGTGTAGCATCGCATCCAAAGGACAACAGCTCCATTTCATACAGCATCCCCTGATCTGACATTTTAAATGATTGAACCCAAGGTTTTCTGATTCGGAGGGGATTGTGTTGCTAACTGAGCACTAACTCTTGTGCTGTAGAAGATGTTGCTCAGGTACCTCACATAGTTTGTCACCTAACCTTATGAAAGACATTTTACTTGAAATAAAATGTTTGCATTTTATAAATCGCTTCACACCCCGTCACCTTCCTCCTCCTACCCCACTACTCTCGGTGCCACCATTATTGGCCGAAACTTCAGCAAATACACCTCTAACCTCAGATATCTACCCTCCAGCTCACCCTCATCAGTCTTTAAATCCCACTCATAAACCTACCTCTTTGACTGCCCATCTTCCCATTTTCAGTGTTTGACCAAGTCCCTGTGAAGCACTCTGAGACATTATTTACGTGAAAGCTGCTATATAAATGCAAATTGTTGCTGTCATATAGAGCAGAGCATCAGGTCTGATACCTTCCCGCTCTGGGAACATAGGAACAGAAATAGGTTATTCACCCTTCTGAATCTGTTCTGCCATTCAATTAGATCATGGCTGATCTGTACCTCAACTAATCTTGTCAACTAGTTCTGTACTAACATAGTAGACAGTTTATACATCAAATATAACTCTCAAAGTATTCATGGCCAAAATTTGCAGACAAATTATTTTAAAAGACTATTTTAATCCATTCAATGGATTAGAACAAATCCTGTCCTGGCTACATCTTTTGGGAGGATTACAAGAGCAATCTGCCCTTTTCCACACCCTTTTTCTTTTTTATACTTTCTTTTCAAATATTTTCAAATAATTCCCTTTCAAAAGCAATTTTGAATTATAATTCAAACACCGATTTGGGTTTCATATACCAATATCTGTAAAAAAAAAACTCTTCATCTCTACTTGACTGGTAATTATCTCAAAGTGGATTCAGTTACTGACTGCTGGAAATAGTTTCTCCCTATTTACCTTCTCAAACCCTCAGGATTTTCTTCACCTATATCAAATCTCCTCTCAACCTTCCCTGTTCTAATTAATAGAGACAGTTTTTCTATTTGTTATAAATAAAGCCTTTGATGAGTACACACCTACACTAATGCTAATGTTGTGGGAAGAGCCCTGTGGAGCTGAAAGGTAAGGCTTGAAGGAATGTACCTTGTTGCAGGAGGTGGGGATCTCTGCTTTGGCTTCTCCTTCTCTCGTTCTCGATCTCGATGAGCTCGATCCTTCTCTTCCCGTTTTGCACGCTCGCGCTCCCATTCTTCTTTTCTCCTCTGGCGTTCTTTGTCACGTTCACGTTCTCTATCCCTCTCTCTCTCCCGTATCCGGTTTCCTCGTTCTCTCTCGCGTTCTCTCTCGCGTTGTTCTCTGTGTCTGTCTCTTTCTCTTTCTCGTTCCCTTTCCCTCTCTCTTTCCTGATGGAGAAAAAAAAACGGAAGTCTATTCTTTTTAAGTCTGGTGTTTTGTCAATGCTGGTCTTTCCCAACACTGCTCTGATTCTGGCCACTAGAAGCTACTCTAAACCAGCACAAATCTGCTTCTATTCCATATCCCAGCCATAGTCTACATATCTCTCACAAATTAGATCTATTAACTTATAGTAACTCTCGTATTAGAATGTCTCAAAGTCCTTCATAATAATTACTGTAAAGTGTAGTAATATGTATTTGGACATTGGAAAATGTAAGTAGAGCATGCCTAGTTTCCCACTGTTGGGAGTGGATATTAAATTTGTCGAGACACAGTGAATTCCACTATGACATTGGTAGTAATTTTGAATCAATTGTACCGACTTTAAACGTGCAAGAAATGGTCAAGAAATCACATTCAGGAAAATATAACGTGAAATCTGAACACTATAATGACACCTCTCAGAGGTCACTCGGACCCTCGGGGACACAAGCACCGGTACTCACCCTATAATGGTAGTCTGCTTCTGTCCACTGGACTCTAAAGTTCTCATATTGTCCCCCACGCCAGTATCGATCAACCTCTTGTTCATAATAGGGAGCGGTATAAGTATCAGGTCTGAAAAGCAAGTATTAAACACCTTCTTTAATCTTCTGGGTTTTGTTTTCCTCTGTGCCAGAGCCTGCTTCTGTCACAGGTCTAACCACAATATAAAACTTACCACAATGCATTTCTACTCTCTCCCATCTCTGCGGTGATTTGTTCAGGGATGTGTCAAGTAGTTAGTAGTGTACTAGTGTTCACAACTCTAGGAGTATTGGGTATCTGGTGTATTAGGGTACGACACTATAGGATATGGCTCCATATGATGCTCTTTTACTCTCCAGAATTCTCCCTGTTATGATACTATCTCATGCAGGGGTGTGGTCCTGGCTCAACCACTTAGATAATAAACCTTGCATTTGATTATAGTACATAACCGTATCACCAAAATGTATCAAAGAGTTTCATAGAAGTTACTTTAAATTGTAGTTAGTGACTGTATTTTAAGCAATTGTTAAATTGTATATACGATGTCCCGAAGTCAATGCCCAATGTTATCTGGATTGTTGTCCAGGACATCAACAGAAACATCCTTCTCGTTATCAATAGTCCTGCACGGGTTTTAACATCCATCTGATCATGTAAACGGGTAGTTTTGTCTTAAATAATTAGTTCAAAGTTCCAACAAGGGGGCTTTGAACCCACTTGCTTCAGAGCCAGAGGTGAGAGAGCAGACAGCTCAGGAAGGCTGATACACTGCAGCATCAGCGCTCCCTAAACTAACATTTTCTGGTCATTTGTAATGTCAACAGGAAACAAATGCATTTTTTTTAAAATAGCATGCTTAACAAACAGGTGTATGTGTGGTTTGATTAGTTGCTGTTGAACTGCCAAAAGGCGTGCAAAAGATCTGGCAACAGCATCCGGGTGCACATGGTAATCCAGGGATGTAACACAATGACATTTTCATTACAAGGACTGGAAGAACCTTCCTGTAGTCACCAAATACAGATTCCAAACATCAAATCCTTATGCAGAAGGAGGTCTCAAAATAGTGAGGGAGAAGTGAGACAGACATTCAGAGATGCTTGGACAGGTAGAAGTGATGAGAACATAACCAGGATAACAGGTTAAGAGATTATAGAGTGATAAAGGAGAAGGAACTCTGTGGGTTAGATGGAAGAGTGGAGATAAACAAGTCTGATTGTACATTACCAAAGTTTAGCTACTCCCTGTACTATTGTAGAAGTAGCCGTGAGCACAGGACTACAATATAACTCAATACAATTTATATGCTCTTGGGTGTCACTCTGACCCTTGGGGACACCTTCTTCAGCCTGACTTGTATATTGCCCATCTGTAGCCTAATAATGCAGAGCTGCTATTTCACTGCTCTGATAACTTCTCATGATTAATTTGTCTTTTACTTTCAAGAAAAATTCTTCCAGATCCTTTTCCAAAAACAAAATTGGAATGAAAGAATTGATGTGAAGCTCCAGGCCATGCAGGATGAAATCTGGGCAGCACATGTACAGTAATGCTCACAACAAAATGTCTAGGACCACATCACATTCTGTGAAGAGTTCTTACCCGTAATTGACTGTGTCTCTGTACTCCAAGTCACTGGTGCATTTTGAAGGAAAGTAGAAATATTTAATTGGAATTGTTTTTTTTAAAACAAAAAACAAAACATTCCAATAAGTTTGGGTCAAGTTTCAAACAGTCTTTAAAAATCAGTGATTTTCAAAGCCTAAAACTAGACACAGAGATTTAGCAATAGTTGCATCTCTCACTTATGATCAGTAAACTATTAAGTAGTTGATAGATCTGATAGCAAAACCTACGCAACATGTTAACTAAAGAAGTTCAGGCATCCCCCGATTTACGACAGAGTTGCATTCCTGAAAAATGTCATGTAAATCGAAACGTCGTAAATCGAAACGCGGTTTCCCATGCGGTCCCATTACATAACCCATATATACACTATGTACTGCGCATGCGCAAAAAAGATGCGCCAAATTTTTGTGTCATTAAAATGAAACCAAATGTCGTATAATTATAAAAAAGTGTTAAAAAAATTATGTTTGTTAAATCGAAACAGTGTAAATAGAAACGTCGTAAATCGGGGATATCTGTATTGCATTGACTGGACATTGATCTGTGTATTGGGCATCACCTCAGGTTTCAAAGGCTTCTTTACATAATCATATTGTGGAGTCCTGTAGCTCAGTGGTTAGATCACTCGCCTTGCAAGCAAGAGACCTGGGTTCGATTCCCAGCAGGGTGAAACCTTGGGCAAGTTTCCTTACTTGACACGCCTAATAATAATCCCTCAAAAAAAAATAAGTTGGTCATTTCAATCCACAACTGTTTGCGGCATGCTGCTATGCGCAATTGGCTGCCACGTTTCACCCACAAATATACAGTCAATTCACTTTACAATATACTCTGTGAAGCGCTTTGAGACGTCTGGAAGACCCTGAAAAGCACTATATCAAATGCAAGGATTAATATTATTATTGTGATTCAACAAAAGAATGGAAACATTTTATATGAGGGAACCAAAGCTCTTCACACTTATAGCATTTTGCATTCGCGGATTCTGATTTGATATTCACTTCTCTCTAGATTTATTAACAGAGACTTCAACAGAGAGAGAGAGAGAGAGAGAGAGAGAGAGAGAGACACGGGAGTATGTGAGGAGATCTTTAATCTAACATTGTTCAGACTCTGTTCTGAGAGTGACTTGTTCACCGAACAGAATGTGACGTGTCTGTTTCAACACTTCGGAGATACAAAAGGAACTAACGATTATTTTCCCTTCAATGAAAGTTTGTGACTAGTTCTGTACGTACCCCGGCTCTCTGACATCTCTCGCGACTCGATAATTCCAATCCCGATAAAAATCATTTTCCTTGTCAAAATCATCATCTCCGATAGTCACATTGAACCTTTTCTCCTCAAAATCTGGCTCCTGTTCCTTCCTCATGGTGGCTTTTTTCAGCATCTGTAACAGGAAAAATGTTAAAGCCAGGTTTACCTCAGGATATTTATACATTGGTTCACCCACCGCCCCACACACACACACACACACACACACAAAACTACATTTATAATTTAGAAATTACATTGATAGAGCGCCTTTCACATCGGGAGAATGTCCCCCCCACCCCCCCCCACCCCACACAAAGCAAATTACGTTATTTATTTTGCAACTTACTTCTTTTGCGTGCCGCAGACCCCTCTCCCAGGCACTCTCTGCTGGAGGTTCCACAGGAACTGGAGGTAGCAATTCATCAATCACTGGAGTACCCTGCAAACCAGAAGAGTAATTCATTAAACACTCGAAATGCTGCTACGATAATGTTTAAATTCAACACACACTTGCACTTATACAGAGTCCAATATGCAGAGCGCTAACAGTGGCAGAGCCTGAATCCAAGCCGAGGGTGGGGGGGTGTGACCGTAAGAACGCTCGAAAAGGAAGGTTTTCAGGTGGGGCTTGAAAAAGCGGAGAGTGGGGGCAAGGAGGAGGGATTAAGAGAGCGTGTTTGACAGTTACCGAGTGAAAGTAATCATCCTGGCATTTGATATGGCACCAGGAGGGAATATATTAAATGAGAATTATTAATCATCCTCAAAGCTCTCCACGGGCTTTTGCTGTCAAGTGTAGTCACTGCATTTGTAGGTTTGATTGTAATCACGCCATCGCCAACTGTCACTAAGTTATTAGTCACATTTGATATTACAATGAAAAGAACACAACACAACAGAATTATATTTGTGAGGCCCGTTTCATGTGGGGAGGATGTCCCAAGGAGCAGAACAGTGGTTCTGCAGGAGGCAGAGGCATCGGTTGCCAGGAGTTTGCAATGCAGGCATCAGCTTCACACAGGCAGCCAGTAGGAATTGTAAGCCTTTTTCCGAGGCTTAAGTTTAAAAAAACTTCCCGTACCATCTCTTGCCTCCAAGACTCTCTCCGAGTAACAGAGAAGACTTCAATAGAACGCGAACGTCACAAATCACCAACTGCCAACAACAACAACTCTCATTTATATCGCGCCCTCCACGCTGGACGGCGGGTTAGAGCGCTTACCGTTGAAAGCAACACAATGCTACAAGGTTTTAATCACTCAAATTTTTTAAAAAATATTAAAACTTACCAACATCTGCGTTTCCTGGAAAGAAAAAGGAAAACAAGATTAGAAAAGAGCCCGATCAGATGATCTTCATGTTTAACAGGGTGGCGCCCTCGGCTCCACGTCCTACACTGTGCCAATTTGATGAAGGAATTTTGTCTACTTTCAAAGTGCTGTCTAGAGTACTCCTATTGTAGTGCATCCCAGCAGTGTGCAGTCACTCACACACCCTTCTGTACAAATACCACAACAATTCACTTCTCTAACAGCTCAGTGTTAAACGAAGCAAGCCGGCCAATCTCAACAATGATCGCTGCAGTGTTGCTGACTGTATCTCAGTTGTCTCAGCGAGGGACAGAGGAAAAGGGCAGGGATTTTGCCATCGACAACCATCCAGTATCTGTGAGGTGTGTGGACAGGATTGGACTCAGCTCATGAGCGATGCCCTCAACTCTGAACATGTGGAGCAACACATGAAAATGCTGAGTTATGGCTTCACAGCAGAGAGCCATCAGCACATAAGGACTGCACCTCAGCAGGTGTCAGCAACTTCAGGAGAGTTTAATCCAAATGAGTATTTGTTGATGGAAGGTGAGAGAAAATAGTATCATGCCAAGAAACACATGTTTTAATTCAAAGCAGAATGGAAGTTATCTGGTTGAGTGGTAATGCTGTGTGAAATTGGCTGCGGCGTTTTGCCCACATACAAACAGTCAATTTACTTTACTGTATATTCTGTGAAGCGCTTTGAGATGTCTAGAAGATGCAAGGATTATTATTATTATTATTCCCACATACCCATGGGTTAGCCTGCATCAGTGGATGAGGTCCTATGTGATGCCCTCCGTTTGGTGAGAAGGGATCTGGTTTGGCTATCAGCGAGTAGTTTCCTTTATCATTTATTCCCGGATGAATGAAGCGACAATTATTCCCCCAGGTGCAGTTACCTATAAAACAACAGTCGGTTAAAAAGCATTTTAAAGACAGAACATTTTCCAAACATTTCCAGTGGAAGAGTAGGGCAATCTTTTACATTTCAACATGATTGAAGGGTTAAGAGACATTTAATTTCAGACGTGGTAAGTAATCAAACATTTCCCCCAGAAAAATCAAAATCAATGACTTTCTGTGCTGTAACTTCCAGCGATTTAGTCATGAATGGAACAACGCCACCTTCTGGCTCTATTGAGATCAAATGCATGATTTTTATATCTCTATACTTTCTGTATCATATGTGGCTTCTAGATTATTTATGACTGCTTTTGCTTTTATGTTTGTCGAAGGTGCTCGCTGAGAATGTACTTTACCCCAGTATATTTTATTCATGTAATTTAAACTAAATTGAGTTTGTAAGTAAACTATGAAGGGATGGTTTTACAACTCATTTCATTATCATACATGATGGGAATCCTGTAGCTCAGGGGTTAGAGCACTCGCCTTTCAAGCGAGAGAACGGGATTCATTCCTGGCAGGGTGAAACCTTGGGCAAGTTTCTTTACTCCACACGCCTCTGTTTACCTAGCAGTTAAGTAGGAACTTGGTGGTTAGGTGGCCTGCTTTTCCTGGGGTAATAATTGCTTTCAAAAAATGAAAATAATAAATTGGTCACTTCAATCCACGACTATTTATGGGACACTGCTGTGCACCATTGACTGCCCTGTTTTGCTCACAAAATATACAGTAATTCACTTTATAGTAAATTCTGTGAAGCACTTTGAGACATCTAGAAGATGTGAAAAGCGCTAAACCAAATGCAAGGATTATTATTATAGCCAGTAAGTACATGCGGCGTTGGGTTCAAGACAACATGTCGCATGATTCAGTGCAGACTGACTGCTGCCACACGCACACTTAAAAGCAAAGATTGGAATTGCATTGAATCAAGGGAGATGAAGTTATTCTGCGCACACTTTGACGGATCAAGGCTATGTTTACTGCAGCCGGTAACACAGCTGGTAAGTACAGGAGTTATGGAGGTTAGAGGAGGGGCAGTTAATATGACTGGTGCACAGAAATCCAAGTGGTTTTAATGGGAAATTGAATGGGACACAGGTGAATGAACAACATAGGGAAAATCGTACAATTTGTGAAGCTAAGATTGATGCGAATTTTACTGCATATCATTTAAAAAAGTTTTTCTACATTTTCAAAAGCTGTGGAAGTATAACAAAAATGTTGACTCTAAATCTGATTTTTCCACTTTATTTATCAATTAATAATTCGAAACCTCAATGGGTAAGATCGGAGAACTCGGACTCACTAGTTCTTCCAAATTAGTTTTTAGTGATACTGTATTTCACAGCTAATATCATGCAATGCTAACTGTTTCTGATCCTATATTGGCAGAATCTTTTCATCTTATCAAAGATGTGAAAATACAATACTGTCTCTTTATGTATGCAGAGCTCTATTGCTTACTTTTGCAATGTTCAAAATATGTCCATTAGCCTGGAGAACAATAGCCAATAACCCACAACAGACACCAAGTAATCTAGCAGCTAAAAAACAAAACCTGGACCTCAAACTGGAAACGGCTAATCTAAATTGGTCACAATACAAGAGATGACTAGACTCTTCAGGCATATATAGCACTTTCAATGATTCAGAGTTTGGTGAACATATTTTTTTTTAATTGGCCAAATTCAGCAAGGGTTTACCTTGTGATGGGGTGGTAGAATCCCAACAATAATCCCATCACTTGACATCACAGATGAACACAAACATTCCCTTCAGTTGAAATTATAACAGTTGAGCTGTCATGCAAACACAATTGTAGCTAAAACAGCATTTTAGATCCATGGAAGGGAACCCGGGCTAACCAGATTTACTCACAGAGATGTCAAAACACCAGCAACAACAACAAAATTGCACTTGTGCAGCGCCTTTCACGTCAGGAGGACAGGCACTGCTTCAGACCCGAGCTGGGACTGTGGGTTAGAGTTCCAGAGGTTGGGGGCAGAGTGGCTAAAGGCTTGCCTGCCACTGGTTGGGGAGGGTTGGTCGGGGGACAGAGCCAGAACTCAAGCAACTCCACAAGCAACCTTTCATTAATTCTCACTCCTTGCTAAGTGCAAAGAACTAGCTGCTGCCTTCTTCGATGATTTATTACCTTTAATGTAAAATCTGCAGATGGGTTTTGGTCGGACCTTCCTCTCATTGGGATCCTTTACTTCACCTTCCTCAAGATCGTCATCCTAGCAAAAGAAATACAGCAAGGAATACAGAATCTCCAGTTAATAGAATGCATGGCAAAATCAGTTGTGTGCTGTCATGATAGGAAAGGGAAGTCCTGCTCACTGATTGATCCATTTAAAAAATCATCAATTCCAAAGGAATTATTTGTCTTGGGGACAAATCTTGAGGATGGACTGGAATTATTTTGGCAAAGCAATGAAGGTGTTACCTCGGATACCAGGCAGTGCAGTGTGAGAGATTCCGTAATTTGTCCCAGCGCCACTGGGTTAGGGAAGAGTTACATTAACTAGTGTTCCTGGTATTCAATGCTCATTAAGCCAAGACGGGAAATTGGGGTTATCCATGCTGCTCCCATAGGCCTCACTCGCTGACTGAACCCACAAGGAATGGCTACCTTGGACAAGGTGCAGGAGGAAACCGGGCAGTCTTACATGATTCAGGAGAGAAAGGAGTTAACGCACAAACACATCACACCTTTAGTTCAGTGGCTGTGAAGGGCGTTTCACATGGTACTTTGTCACTGGCTTTTGGAAGTCTTGTATCTGACACGCCACCTCAACAAAAGTCTCTGAGGTTGGTCAGACTGAATCTCTGATCAATCTCATTTAATAAGATTCTTTTTATACAGATAATATTCTATTTTTTCTGATGACCAACTCCATCAGTTTCCCAATGATTAACCACAGCCAATGGGTCTGTAGTTGTCACACAATCCTAACATCTGTCTGTGCCATCTCCTTTCTCATCCCTCTCAGTAGCTTGCACATGGGACATTGTTGTTTTTCAGCCCTTAGCCGATCAAGAAGCTCAAAGACCAAGTCCTGGATCTCAGACAATGGAGGATTTTGCAGAGGGACAGATTTTTTATGCGAGCAAGTGGGTGGGTAGAGCAAGAATTCTCAGCAACTAACAGCTAAATATGGGCTCAACACAAAGGAAATCCTGGGCAGATTCTGAAGGCATTTCAATGACACAAACAAAGACAAAGATGATGGACTATCCTTGGTATTGCCAGGGTCAAACCATTCCACATTCATACCTCAACTTCTCCTTCATCAAGCTCCCCGTCATCTTCATCCTTTTTTCTCTCACGAAACGAATCTCTCGTCTCTCTTTCAGACTTTCTCTCTTCAAAGTTGCTTTTCTCTTTCTCAGCATCATTTGGCGAGTCGCCATTCTTCTCCTCCGCACTGTGTTTCTCACTGTCCTCAGTCAAAGCTCCCGGCTGCTCTTCAGGAACTTCCTCATCATAGTCCAGCTCATGTTCATCCAGATCTCTAGTGACAGAAGATGCCTCATCCTTGGAATCATTAACAACCTCATCAGGCTGTAAGTCCTGCTTCCCAGAGGGCACCTTTTCTCCTAGCTCAGTACCGCGTGTCCTTTTGGGGCTTGCTGGAGTCTCTCGATCAGACTCTAGGTCTAAGTCTTTGGATGGCTCGTCATTCTCACCATCATTGCCACTCTCCTCGCTGCAGTCTCCTTCCTCTCTCACTTTTTCCTCCTCTTCTACCTCAGATTCACGGGTCTCCACTTCATCCTGACTCGCCTCGTTGTCAGGGTCACCGGCACTTTCAAGCTCGGCATCACTGCAATGATCACTGTCATCAGAGTCGAGGCATCCCCCGTCATGTTCTGACTGTTTCTCTGTGTCGTCCTCTTCATCCTGGTCATGCCCACCCTCAAGCAACAGGTCATCAGAGAGCTGTTCCTCTGGGGAACGAGGGTCACGGTCAGGACTATCGGGGACGTCCATTGGAAGCCAAAGTTATCCTGCTACAGAAATAAAATACATCAAAGTTTATTACAGCTCCCCGTTATACCCAATACAATAATGTACTAACCTGCAGACCAGGCTTCAGTAACATGACATGCCTTCAAAAGAAGGCAACAAAAGAGACTGGACTGCCAACACAACGGGAGCTAATACATGTAAGGTACCTTCTTAGACAAATGCCACAGACAGTTCATAAAAACCTTGCATAAGAAGCAAGCTCTAATCTATAACCCAGAGCAGTCAGTATAATACATCTTTTGAATACCCTCACCACTGCTTCTACTTTATTGCCAGATCAACTGAACGTGGTGTAAGGTCTGGCATCAGTTTCAAACACCACCTATGTGGTATCCGCAGCCATTTCGACATTTGACAAGGGAAACCATTGGCAAGCTGGGGTTTGCCCACACTACTGAAATAAATGAAACAAGATATTACATGATCCATTTACGTTTGAAAAGAGCTGGTTAGCAAGTGTAATAGCTGAGCACCCAGAGAATCTGAAGGTAAGGTTTATGGTGTTAACAATCCCTTATGTTTAAAGTCACTAAATCAGTCTGAGGGTTTTCTATTGCTCACTGTCAGGCATGGTCCCTACCCAGGGACAGGACAGGCTGGCCACTGCTCAGTCTGGCTGCGGCCTATCCCCACAGTGAAGATACGTGGGATGTTCACTCATGACGGCAAACTGTCTGCTTGAGGAAGCGACAGGCAGCTCTTCGGCTCACTCTTTTACACAGGGCCAGGGTGACCAAGGAACAACAACAACAACATCACACTTATATAGCGCCTTTCACATCGCGAGGACGTCCCAAATCACTGAACAGTCAGGTCGGGACCCGAGCGGAGGGTGGGGGGTGGGTTGGGGGAAGGGGAGGGAGAGGGGGAGAGGGGGAAGAGTTAGTGGGGCAGCCGAAGAAGCGATCGAAGAGGAAGGTCTTGAGACCGGCCTTGAAGGAGGAAAGGGAGGAAGCGAGGCTGCGGGATGGAGGAAGGAACTTAAGCACACAAATATCTTGTCTTTTACTAACTGGAATTAACTTGCAATTCTAGAACCTGACTGTTCTCCAGTGGCAATTGGATCATTTAGAATTCACCAGGAATCAAACGACCTCCCGATCTTCTTACCTATGCCTTTATTATCTAAGATGTCTGAGATCATCACTTCCTCACCTTAGTAACTTCACTTGCACAGATGTGACTACATGTGCAGCTCAACTTCTGTGCAATATAATTACGTGACCCGGAAAGACTTGGGTAACAAATAACCCAAGGTTGTTTGGAGCCTTGCTTCCATATAGTCTACAGCAAAACCCATCTCCTAATAGTTACATTTCACTTTTGATTTAACAAAAAATGTCCAGGGCACTGCTGATGACAGACCAACCAGTGGCTCATCAGGAAATCTTGGGAGAAGTAGTCAGGGAGGGGGCACAGATTCTCTCCCCCTTAGCTACTGTTAACCCTGCAAGCCAAGCCCCGAATGGGTTGGGTGGTTCTGCCTACACAAGCAGCCAAGCAGGACTTCGAATGGCAAGCGAAGGCTGTGAGTCTGAGATGGAAGAGGAGGAAAGGGTGAGACAGCAAGGAGGCTGAGATGTTGAGGGACATGAAGCTTCACTGAATGGTGGAGGAAGCCTCGGCGGTGTGGGGACAGGTGGCTCCATTTACTTTCTGCACCCGACTGATCCGAGCCATCAGGGTGAACAATGAACCCAGAGAGAGAGAGAGGGAGAGGTCAACTCGCCCAACTCAGGCAATATAGCTTGGGAGCTCGAGACGGGTTTGCAGCGGGACTGGCATCCAACTGCCCCCGGGGGGGGGGAAGAGTGTGTGACCTCTGCCCCCGGGGGTGGAGAGTGTGTGACCTCTGCCCCCGGGGGGGGAGAGTGTGTGACCTCTGCCCCCGGGGGGGGGGGGGTGTAACCTCAGCCCCCGGGTGGGGGGGGGGGGGCAGAGTGTGTAACCTCAGCCCCCGGGTGGGCGGGTGTGATCTGAGCCCGGGGTGAGGAGACGCCGCTGCCGCCCCGGCTTAGGCCCAGGCCCCGGCTCAGGCCCAGGCTACAGGTCAGGATGTTTGTGGCTGAGCTCCGGGCCTGAGGCTCTCCACACTCCGCCCTCGGGTGGGGGAGGCCTCGGCTCTCTCCTGCCTCTCCGGCCGGGCTCACACGCCGGGGGAAGCCGGCGGCTGGCAGCGGGAGGGACGCGGCGCCAGCATGAGGCCGCGGCCTATGGCCGACATGAGGCCGGGATGTGGGAGTGAGCGGCTCCCAGGCTCCCTCCCCCTCCCCCCCGGCGCCCCGCTGCCGCCAACACTCACCTGTCCGGGGCCGGGGCTGCGGGCGGGCGGGAGGGAGGGGGAGGCGGGGTAACCAGGGTAACGGCGGGCGGCGGGCGGGCGGACAGCAGCGCGAGAGCGGGCCAGCACCGCCGCCATTACCCGCCGCTCATTGGACAGCAGCGGTCAGGTGACACCAGCTCCACCCACCCGGGCAACAGACAGAGGGGGTGAGGGGGTGAGGGGGCAATGGGGGTGAGGGGGCAATGGGGGTGAGGGGGCAATGGGGGAGGGGGCAATGGGGGTGAAGGGTAATGGGGGAGGGGGCAATGGGGGTGAGGGGGCAATGGGGTGAAGGGTAATGGGGGAGGGGGCAATGAGGAGAGGGGGTAATGGGTGGGTGAGGGGGCAATGTGGGTGCAATTAGGGTGTGTGGGGGCAATAGGGGGATATGGGGCAATGGATGGGGTGAGAGGGAATGGGGGGGTTAAAGAGCAATAGGTCTGTGTGAGGGATCAATGAAGGGATTGAGGGGGAGATGGAGTGGGGGAAAGGATGTGTGCGTACGGGTTTGGGTAGTTGTTTAATGGTGAGGTGGAGGGAGGGAGGGAGGGGTGGGGGTGGGGTGTGGTTGAGGGTAGGAGTGTGTTTGTGTGTGCGTGTGTGTGTGTGGGGGCGCTGTATAAATGTAAGTTGTTGTTGTTGCTGTCGCTGTTGAACGACCTGATCGTACCCAAGCCTCAGTGCCCAGGTACAGAAAGTGAAAGTGAATCGGTCTCCCAACTCCTGTTTGCTGTCCATCCGTACATCATTTGGGACATTTATGCAAATGACATTAGCAATTGATTGCACGGGGAAGAAGTTATAGAAGTAAAAGCACAACAATAGCTTTCACCCAGAAAGCAGTTACCGTGGTTTCAACCGTCTTTCGTGCCGTGAATGGAGTTATATTAACGCACTTCATGACTGTAGCTGTTGTACACAGGTACAGTCGTGAACCGCACCAATCTAGAGGTGGATCAGCATCAACATTTAGCTGTCAATGAGAGGCACCCCAGCTTCTGCCTCATTCCCAGGAGCTGGACTGGCTGAGTATTCGGAGCTGGTTATGCGTCCATTGCACACACAGTTGGTCTGCTATGGCAGACAGATTTACGATCGTCTTGCATTTTCCGGAATATGCTTTCCTTCTTCACTAGATTCTCATCTGCCAGAATGATCCTGGGAGTGAACAGCGGAGTGGAGTGGAGGCGAGGGATCTGTGTTCACTGTGGCTTGGGTATCATTGCTGCCAGGCTGCACTGACCATATTAAACATTCAAAAATATTGAAGTTTATTTAAATAGAGTAAAATAGCTTGATATAAAACATTATTCCCGTATAATTCGGCCTCCCTGCCAGGGGCACAGGTGGCAGTGGCTCAAATTGTTCCATTTACAGTTACCCTGATTACAGAATGCAGTGATGAGAGGACGACTACAAGACCCGAAACTGGGAGAGAAAGACACAAAACTGGAAAAGACAAAAGATAAAATTGCAGAAGCAAGAGGTATGACAACAGTATACAAATTCATTGTAAAACCCACAAGAATCACATCACTAAACTGTCGTTGCCCACAAACTGGGGGGACTTTCCTGCTGAAAATGAAACAGGAATTTCTGGCTCCAAATCGAAAATTGACTTTGAAAATACTGTATGAAATGTCAAGAGTACGGGAGTGCAATAAAACTTTGTAAAGCTAGCTGTTGTGCAAGAGGATTTGATGTGTGTGTCCGGTTAGATTCACTGAACGGTTCAAGTTTCCAGACATTTGTCTCTGGTTAAATGCTGTCTCTGTAATACAACCGAGTCACCACAGGCAGGTGCAGCCTTGCAGCCTCGATAGACATCGCCATCAACCAGTTGTCTACGGTACTGCAGGGCAACCAGTGGCATAAGGTCTCCAAACAAAGACTTGCCACAGCGCCACCAACAGACCTTAGGAGGCATTGGAGCTCCAGCTGTGAGCAGGCGGACACTGCCTTGGCAAGGAGATGGGGGAAGAACATGGACCAACCAGAGACTTCCATATTGTTGTGAGATTAGCAATGAGAAGCACAAGGCTCTTCCTACCTCTCAATAATGTTTGTCTTAAGGTTTTGGAAACATGGTGCAACAACAACTTATATTTATATAGCGCCCCCCACACTGGTCAGCGTCTCAGGGCGCTTAACAACGGCAGAACCCAGGCCGAGCCAGCGGGAGCGGGGGGAAGTGACTGTAATCGCAGTCAAAGAGAAAGCTCTTGAGGGAGGGAGTGTTCCAAAGTTTTGGGTGTGTACTGGCTGAAAGCACGGGCGCCAATGGTGGAATGGAGGATTCGGGGGACGAGGAGGCTGGACGTAGCAGAGTGGAGACAGCGGGTACAGCCGTGAGAACAGAGGAGGTTATAAAGGCGGGCGAGCTGAGGAGTGGAGGGAGTTAAACACAAGTGCGAGTATCTTGAAGTCGATCCGCTCTATCACAGGTTCATCAGTATCCACTATTGTGAAGCACTCTGGGACGCTGCCCCCGCAAATAGGATGCTATATAAATGCAAGTTGCTGTTGGAGAAATGAACCTCAAACTTCAATAAATTGTAAAATGGATGA
>CM068756.1:149457-190554 GCA_035084275.1 Hydrolagus colliei | reverse complement strand
TCTCCCCCCCAAGTGCTTCCAGTGTGAAATCCTTTAGTTTCTGAACGGTTGGAAATCACAGATTACTTTTAGGAACAAAAAATACAAGCAACAAAAAACAGATACAATGTGTGAGCCATCGCTCTTCACTTTCGCCCGTTTCAGTCTAAATCATTACAATAATCCTGGCAGCTAATACAGAACATTATCACATCTTCCAGACGTTGTCACAGGATACACTGTAAAGTGTAGAGACCATGTAGTTTTGGGCAATGCTCTGTAATCCCCAATATCTCTTGGAAACAGAGTGAGATTCGACACTAGCCGGAGTCCCTCACTCCACGGGCTCTTGGAGCAGACACCGCAGCCCCCGATACAGGCTCTGGGAGGCACCCACCATCCCAGTCCGCCTTCCCAACTCCTCCCTCCGCAGGCGCAGATAATCTGGGAGCCTGTATCCTCTCCCGCGCCAAGCTCCGCGATCCTATCTCACCCAAATCCACCGGCTCCCCATCAACCAGAGGATTCAAGATCCTGGTCCTCACCTTTAAAGCCCTCCAAGACCTCGCCCCTGCCTAACTCTGCAACCTCCCAACCCCTTACCCTTTCCCTCCCTTCACCCTCCCCGTTCCTGACCCCAATACGGGGCTGAAGCAGTGACTGTCCTGCGCCTTGAGACGTTGTCCTGACGTGAGAGACTCTGTCTGTACAACTGTCATGTTGTTATTGTTGAGTCAGGCTGATTGTAAAGCTCAGTCTCAGTGTCAGTGTCAGTGTGGCTGGGTTTGGGGTCTCTGAGGCTGTGAGTTGGGGGGAGAATGTTTGAGTAGTTGGGAGGATCAGCCACTTTCTTTTCCTCTTTTCTCACAAAATTGTGCCTTGTGTTTGTCTCCAGAGGTTCACACACGCCACACACACACACACACACACACAGACAGACACTGACACCGAGCGAGCAAGTGAGAGGTTCACACTGAGTGAGCAGTGACTCATTGTGTTTTCACCAGATTCCTGGCAGAGACTGGACTCCTGATAGACACGTACACAGACAGACACAGCAACAGACAGATACACACACACACACAGAGCCCGCTCATACCATTCTGTGCCTCTCTTTCCCACTATGTGACCCTCTCTCCGTGTCACACTCCCGGTAGAAAGTTACTATTTTATTGCGCAAAGCTCTGGAGATACTGAGCCCCTGGGAGGCTCGGAACTCAAGTCACATTTCCCCATCGCTGATGCCACCCCATCCCCCACCCCCCACCACCCCCCCCCACACACATCCCCACACACACAGGACACGCACTCAGCAGCAACCAGCTCCTCAGCTGCTCACCACAGGCACATTCAGGCACAGTCCCGAGATTTGGCCTTGAGGCTTACACAGCTCACTGCTATACACACCGATCACATCACCATTATTACAGTATTCCTTGCAATTCATACGGCTCATTATCACTATATGATATACAGGTGGGGGGGCGTTGGGGGGGGGGTGGGGGGGTGCGAGGGGAGCTTTACTGTGTCTCTAACCCTGACCTGGGAGTGTGACGGACGGACACACAGTGCGGAAGGAGCTTTACTGCGCTGAATGAATGGCGTCTGGGTCCTCTGGGTCAGTAAAGGGTCCAGCTATTTGCTCAGGAATATCTCTTCGGTTGTGAAGCTCAGAACCTCAATCGCGTTGACGATTGAAAAATTCCACAAAAGCCAGTCACAAGCGGATCAACGGAGATTAACAGATTATCTTGTTGTTGGGGCCGGGTGTGGTGCTTTGTGTCTGGGGCGAGAAGTGAGCCTAACTTCCCCCCACCACACACACACACACACACACAGTCCAGGGTGACACACAAGCCCTGACTCACAGCCACAGAACCCCTGCCCACAACTCACTCGCCGGGTTTGGGGTCTTTGGGTTTCCACTGGGGACAAACAACAACAACAACAAATCACATCTGTTCAGCGCCTTTCACGTCAGCGCGTCTCTGTGGGCACGTGTCATTATCATTCAGGGAAACAGAATCAGGCGACAGAGATCTCCGTGAGATGCCTCCGACGTGAAAGGTGCTTTGCACGTGTTACTCTGCTGTTGGCTGCGAGTGAGGACAAGTGTGTCATTGTGGGAGTGTATGTGTGTGTCAGGGTGTGTGTGTGTGTGTGTCATGGAGTGCATAGGTCAGTGTGCGTGTGTGTGTCATTGAGTGAGTGTGTGTGTGAGTGTCGGTGAGTGTGAGGTGATAGTGAGTGTGTGGCATCGGCAGAACCCCACCAGATCTGAGGAGATTCTGTTCACATCCTATCGTCACCCAGAAAAGATCTGTGTCCTTACATCATTGCTCTACTTAACTGTGTCTATTGTATATGTTTCTGTATCGTGTGTTGTGTCTCCAAGCGCTCCGGGGATGCTTATACACATGCAAGTTGTTGTTGTTGTGTGTGTGCTGTGTGTTTGTACTGTGTGTGTACAGTGTGTGTATGTATAATAGCATGTAGTGGAGACTTGTGGCTGAGTGGTTAGAGCACTTACCTTACAAGCGTGAAAGCTGTGATTGATTCAGGCAGGTCAGGGCAAGTTTCCTTACTTACTCCACACACACGCACATGCACACACAGACGCCTAATTATAATCCCTAAAAAAAAAATGGTCATTTCAATCCACGGTTGTTTGAGGGGGGGGGGGGGGGAACGACCCTTCTGTGCGCAATCGGCTGCTGCATTTTGCCCACAAATATATATATACAGTCAACTGACTTTACAGTATATTCTGTGAAGCGCGTTGACATATCTGGAAGACGTGAAAACCGCTATATCAAATGCCAGGATTATTATTATATAGTATGTGTATTGTGTGTGTCTGTATATTGTGTTTGTGTATGATGTTATTTGTGTATGGTATGTGTATTGTATGTATATTTTGTGTGTATGGTGTGTGTGTGTATGGTGTGTGTGTGTGTATATTGTGAGGGGAGTTGGAGGGAAGGGCCTGGCTCGGGTCTGGGAGAGAGGCAGACTCTCTGAGTCAGTGAGGATAATTGTGATAGACTTGCCACCCACACTGTTGTGTCAGCCTCACTCGGCGCCGCAGGGAGAAGAAACCACAGGACCAGCTCGTGTCAGTGATGGCTCCACGCGGGAACGTGACTCAGGTGTGAATGAATGTACCGAGTGACACCCAAACCCTGAGTAACCACAGCAACTCCCAGCTCGGAGATCACCTCTACACTGCGGAGTGTGGACGGACAGACACACATTGTAGAGGGAGCTTTACTGTGTCTCTAACCCGACCTGGGGAGTGTGGACGGACACACAGTGTAGAGGGAGCTTTACTGTGTCTCTAACCCTGACCTGGGAGTGTGGACGGACAGACGCACAGTGTAGAGGGAGCTTTACTGTGTCTCTAACCCTGACCTGGGGAGTGTGGACGGACAGACGCACAGTGTAGAGGGAGCTTTACTGTGTCTCTAACCCTGACCTGGGAGTGTGGACGGACAGACGCACAGTGTAGAGGGAGCTTTACTGTGTCTCTAACCCTGACCTGGGAGTGTGGACGGACAGACGCACAGTGTAGAGGGAGCTTTACTGTGTCTCTAACCCTGACCTGAGAGTGTGGACGGACAGACGCACAGTGTAGAGGGAGCTTTACGGGGTCTCGGCTCACGCTGCCATCCTGACTGACGGGATTGACACGTGCCATGTGGGCCAGCGGGAAACTCTGCACCACAGACCCCAAAGGCTTCTCTTCCTCTTGTGGGATGTGGGGTCAGGTCGGCAGGTTTGTGTTGAGGCAGCAACTTCCAGAGGCCACACGACAATGAGCTGACAGCAGCACAATCACTCACACACACTCACTCACACACACACTCACTCACACACACTCACTCACTCATACACTGACTCACTCACACACTTACTCACTGATATACACACACACTCACTCACACAGTCACTTACTCACTGAGACACACACACACTCACTCACTCATACACTCACTCACACATCCATACTCACTCACACACACTCATCACTCATACTCACATACACTCACACAGCCAAGCCTCCTCCAAGCGCAGTCACTGCCCACAGCAACAACAACATCCCCCTGCCAGCCTTGCCCCCTGCCAGCCTTGCCCCCTGCCCCCTGCCAGCCTTGCCCCCCTGCCAGCCTTGCCCCCTGCCCCCTGCCAGCCTTGCCCCCTGCCCCTGCCAGCCCTGCCCTGCCCCCTGCCGTGTGTGTATCAGGCTGCAAGGCGAACCTGCCTCATTCTCCGCGTGTGGCCGGTGCCACCTAGTGGCTGCATATAAGTATTGCAGATGATTGAAGCAAAGTGGGAGACTCACTGAGATAATGTGTATGTGTGTGGTGATGGGGGGGGGGGGGGGGGAGTGTGTGCGTGTGTGGAGGGAGTGTATGTAGGGGAGGGGATGGGAAGTGTGTATGTGGGCGGGGAGTTTGTGTGTGTGGGGAGTGTATTTGAGAAGGGTGTGTGTGTGTGGGGGGGGAGTGTGTTTGAGAGGGGAGTGTGTGTGTGTGTGTGCGAGTTTGGGAGTAGGGAGTGTATGGGGAGGGGGGGGGGGAGTGTGTGTGTGGGAGTGTGTGTGGGGGAGTGTGTGGGGGAGGGTTGGGGGTGTCTGGCGGCTCCTTACTGAGCCCTACCTTTGGCCACAGTCACAGATGGGTTGTGGGGTTGTGTATGTGTGTGTGGGGGGGGGAGTCAGGGTGGCAGAGTCTCGGGGGGGGGGGGGGCTGGGGAGCTGACTGTCCGTTGCTAAGCCCCTTCACTGCTTCCCCCACAGGAACGTTGGCTTTTCCGCTCGGGGGGCGGGTCCCCATTGACCAACATACAAACTCTGCCTATTTACTGTTTGTATGGATCACATTGTTCCCATCCTCACACACAGCCCCGTCCTCACACACACATACACACAGCCCCGTCCTCACACACACACGCACACACAGCCCCGTCCTCTCACACACACACACACACAGCCCCGTCCTCACACACACATACACACAGCCCCGTCTCACACACACACACACAGCCCCGTCCGCACACACACACAGCCCCGTCCTCACACACACACGCACACACAGCCCCGTCCTCTCACACACACACACACAGCCCCGTCCTCACACACACACACAGCCCTGTCCTCACACACACACACAGCCCCATCCTCTCACACACACAGCCCCGTCCTCACACACAGCCCCATCCTCTCACACACACATACACAGCCCCATTCTCACACACACACAGCCCCATCCTCACACACATACACACAGCCCCGTCCTCACACACACACATACACACAGCCCCGTCCTCACACACACATACACACAGCCCCGTCCTCACACACACACGCACACACAGCCCCGTCCTCACACACACACGCACACACAGCCCCGTCCTCTCACACACACACACACACAGCCCCGTCCTCACACACACATACACACAGCCCCGTCCTCACACACACACGCACACACAGCCCGTCCTCTCACACACACACACACACAGCCCCGTCCTCACACACACATACACACAGCCCCGTCCTCACACACACACGCACACACAGCCCCGTCCTCTCACACACACACACACACAGCCCCGTCCTCACACACACATACACACAGCCCCGTCCTCACACACACACGCACACACAGCCCCGTCCTCTCACACACACACACACACAGCCCCGTCCTCACACACACACACAGCCCCATCCTCTCACACACACAGCCCCGTCCTCACACACACACACACACAGCCCCATCCTCTCACACACACAGCCCCGTCCTCACACACACATACACAGCCCCGTCCTCACACACACATACACAGCCCCGTCCTCACACACACACACAGCCCTGTCCTCACACACACATACACACAGCCCTATCCTCACACACACACACACAGCCCCGTCCTCACACACACACAGCCCTATCCTCACACACACACACACACACACATAGCCCCGTCCTCTCACACACACACAGCCCTGTCCTCACACACACACACACAGCTCCATCCTCACACACACACACACACACAGCCCCATCCTCACACACACAGCCCCGTCCTCTCACACACACACACACACAGCCCCGTCCTCACACACACCACACACACACACAGCCCCGTCCTCTCACACACACACACACACAGCCCCGTCCTCACACACACACACACACACACAGCCCCGTCCTCACACAGCACACACACAGCCCATCCTCACACAAACAGCCCTGTCCTCACATACACACGCAGCCCCGTCCGTACACACATCGTAATAATAATAATAATAATCCTGGAATTTGACAATGGCGGCTTTTCACATCTTGTCGATGTCCTCAAAGCGCTTCATGGAATATACTGTAAAGTGAATTGACTACATTTTGTGGGCGAAACGCGGCAGCCAATTGCGCACAGCAGCGTGGAGTGTGTGGAGTAAGGAAACTTGCCCAAGGTTTCACCCTCACCTGATCTGCCTGGATTCGAACACAGGTCTCTCACACTTGTAAGGCGAGTGAGTGTCTCTAACACTGAGCTACAAGAGCTCCACTCCCAGGCCTGCCAGTGTTAACGCAGCCCACACCAACACAGCCCAATGCAGCATCTATGGAGAGGAGGGTGAGCTGGGTGAGCTGACATCTCAGGGCAATGCTGCCTGGCTTGCTGAGGTTACACAGTCCCTGTGCGTGAGTTCCCATCACAGTCACACCTGTTGTCTCAGCAGATGAGAGTTGGCTGGTCCAGGCTTACACCACCTGAGGAAACCCTAACAACACTCGACACACACTCCCCACTGTCCCCTTCCCTTGTATCTCCTCTCACCTGGGTTAACCCCTTTTCTCACTTCAGCAAAGTCGCTCCCACACAATCACTTCCATCCAATGCTCCCTCCCTCCCTCCCCTCCATATAAACACGAGCTGTGGTTGTTATTACACTCAGCAAGTGTTTAACGAGGCTATAGACTGTGTGTGTGTCCCCCCCACACACACATACACACACACAGTGGTTTGCAGGAGTGGGGAGAATGGGGGGAGTTTGTGTTGAGGCACCGCCATCCTCCAAGCCAGTCACTCACTCACTCACACTGACTGAGTGAGGAGAACATCAGGCTGGGCTACCCTGGCCCCATTCACACAAGGCAACAACAGCCCCCCTTACCTCAAAACCCAGAGCTTCTCACTCCAAAGCTAATGGGAGTGGTTGTGTGGTTAATAAAACATGGGCTGGAATTTACATTAGAAAAAACATAGGCACAGGAGTAGCCCATTCAGGCCTTTGGTCTGTGCTGCCATTCTATCAGATCATAGCAGACCTCACTCTCACTTCCCTGCTCTTGCCCTGTGTCTATAACCCAACAAACATTGACAGAGCACCAGACAGAGAAGCCAAAGGGGAGAATTCGGGGCTGGGAGGGCAACGCAGGCTGTCCTGAGATACCAGTGTGAGAGGGATCTTCTCGACTCACTATTGAGAGCACTGTTTGGCAAGCTTTCCTGCTGCTTATCCACCTAGGACAACCCAACCCAGACACATTAGCTCACGAGGACTCCCTGCCCTCTAATGACCTTCTACCATTCCTTGCGCTGCTCATGAGCTGGGCTGTGCTGTCACCAACAGTACCCGGGAATACTACAACAACAACAACAAAATTACACTTATACAGCGCCTTTCACTGTCTCCATCTGGCTCAGGAACTGGGCGAGAGACAAGCATGGAGAGCGGACTTGATTCTAACATTCTGTTACCAAACATGGCACCCGGAGCAAGCACAGTTCCAATGGGATCCCATTTACCTACTCCCCAGTTACCTACTCCCCCACTCATCCAGATAGAAGCAAAGCATTTTATTAAAACTTTCGTTTGGAATATTGGCTTGTCTTTGGGCTTGAGTTTGGGCTGGGGTAGGGGGTTAGCTGTGGGCTGCTGTTGGGCTGGAGTTGGGTTAGGGTTGGCATTGGGCTGGGGCTTGGCAGGGGGTTAGCTGTGGGCTAGTTTTGACTATGGGTTTGGGCTGTGGGTTGGGCTGGGGTTTGGACTAGTTTGGGCTGGTGGGTTGTAGGGGTTTAGCTGTGGGCTGGGGTAGGGGCTGGTTTTGACTTTGGGTTGGGGTTTCAGCTGTATGTGTGTGTGTGTGTATGTGTGTGGAGTGAGGAACACGCTGAGTGTTTGACATGCTGCTCACGCTGTGATCTTTAATACTTTAGCTGTAACAGACCCTGCCGCTTCTCCCCCCCGCGGTTGGCCAACAGTTGGCAGCCTCCCCCCAGCCCCCCCACCACAGCCCAGCGAGAGCGGCGGCGACTGAACAGCCAGAGTCCAAGCCGACACACACCACAGCCGGGTAGGGAGGGCGGGTGGGGAGGGGGAGGGGGAGATGGCGAGCTCCGGCCGGGAGGAGATCGCTGATCGAGTGGCTTTGAAGAAGGAAATCGGGCTGACAAGCGCCTGTGCTCTGATAGTGGGTGAGTGAGTTTACATCGTGATGGACAGAGTTAGTGTGAGACTCTCGCTAACCCGCTCAGCCTCCACCAAACTCAGCCTCCAACAACTTACACACAAATACATCAGACTTTCCTCCAACTCTATTTTGTTTCGATGTAATTATTGCAATTGAAGGTTTTTAATGTGAGTTTTGAGATCCTCTTCTCCTTGGGAGGGGGTGAGGGTATGTGTGTGTGTGTGGGGGGGGTGAGGGATGTCTGTGGTGTGTGGGGGGGGATTTCAATCCCAAATCTGTCCATTCAACATGACTCCAAAGTCTCTCCGAGACCCAATTAAAATTCTGCCCAACTCACCTGGCGAGCGCTCAAACCTGTGACTGTACTGGGTGAATGGAGGGGAGGGGGTGGGGGGGGGGGGGGGGGGGGGGGGGGGGGGGCGGAGATTGTGTGAAACTGACTTGGCTCTAATGGCAAAACAATGTCAGAATGGAGCCAACCCCCTCCAGGGAGACTTCCTGAGCCAGGGCGGGTCTCCAGTGCGCCCAGGGCTCTCTCTCTCTCCCTGTTCACTGGAGGGACAGACGAGTCACTGGGGGGGTGGGGGCAGCGAATCCTCCCACTCAGCTCCTGTTAACCCTGAAAGTCAAAGCTCTGAATGTTGGTGGAGTGGTCACTAACTGGGGGGAAAGCTCGCCAGACAGCAACAACAATGGCAAACTCCGGGGTTTTGCTGCTTAGTTGGACTCCAGTAGTTGCCCCCAACACACATACACACTGGGGGTGGGGGTGGGGGGGGTCGTCCATGTCCCCCCGAATCCTCCGCTCCACCCTCGGCAGCCGGGCCTTCAGCCACTTACGCCCTGAGGCTCTCCGCGGAACTCCCTCCCTCACTCCCTTCGCCTCCCCCTCTCGTCCCAGCTTCAGGTCTAAATTCAAGTTGTTGTTGTTGTTGTTGACACGTGTCATGACTTTGCCCTCTTTCAGGGAACATCATTGGCTCCGGAATCTTCATCTCCCCCAAAGGGGTTCTGGAGCACTCTGGCTCGGTGGGTTTGGCCCTGTTGGTCTGGCTATTGGCCGGAGTCATCACGGGGGTGGGATCGCTGTGCTACGCCGAGCTGGGGGTCACCATCCCCAGGTCAGGGGGCGATTACGCTTACGTCAAACACGTCTTCGGTGGCATTCCCGGGTAATAATCCTAAACTCTGGCTTGCAGCAAACCCACATAGCTGCCCTGGGTGTGTGTGTGTATGTGTGCAAGAAAGTGAGTGAGCTTGTGTGTGAGAGTGAGTTTGAGACAATGCTGAGTGTGTGTGTGAGTGAGAAAGTGAGTGAGCTTGTGTGTGAGAGTGAGTTTGAGACAATGCTGAGTGTGTGTGTGAGTGAGAAAGTGAGTGAGCTTGTGTGTGAGTGAATTTGAGACAATGCCCGAGTGTGTGTGAGTGTGACACAATGCCTGAGTGTGTGTGAGTTGAATGTGAGATAATGAGTATGTATGAGTGAGTGTAAGACAATGAGGCAGCATGTGTATGCGAGAGTGAGTGTGAGACAATGAGTAAGCGTGTGTGAATGAAAACATGAGTCAGAGTGAGCGTGGGGAAAAAAAGCAACTGTGAGATCGTGAGAGTGAGTGTGAGAAAATTGGGCGAGTGGTCTTGAGCGTGAGAGTCAGTGTAAGTGACTATACTGTGTGTGAATATCAGCGAGTGTTGGGAGTGGCTCAGAGGTGATGGATGCGTGGTAGCCTTGGTCATTCCCGCTGGCCCCAGGAAATCACTCTGGGCTAGTCAGTGACCCGAGATGTAGCCACACCCTGATAGCCACTCGCCAGACTCTGGACTGGTCATGCTGTGATTCTCGCAGTGATGTTTCCCGTTGCTGTGCTACAGGTTCCTGGTGCTGTGGAGTGCGTTGCTAGTCATCTACCCCACCACGCAGGCCGTCATGGCTCTCACCTTCTCCAGCTACGTTCTGCAGCCAGTCTTCCCCGCCTGCGTCCCTCCGTACATCGCTTCAAGACTGCTCGCTGCCGTCTGCCTGGGTGAGACACTCCTCTTTGACCAAGCCTTTGGCACCCTCCCTACCCTTACACTCCCAATGCCCTCCTGATCCCAACCCCCCAGCTCCATGTCAAAATCCCTGACTGTCCAGTGCCTTGTGATGACCTCCCTGTTGAATGTTATTTGTTGTTGCATGTTCCTCCGCAGTGCTGCTGACCTGGGTAAATTGTTCTAGCGTCCGGTGGGTCACTCGCGTCCAGGACTTCTTCACAGCCGGCAAGCTCCTCGCACTGGGACTCATTATCGTTCTGGGTCTGGGGGAGATCTGCAAAGGTAACGTCTCAGAGCCTCGAGCCGAACACCACAACACAGCCATGGTGTGTGACTGGCCATCACACACTGTATGTATCTTGCAACACTCTGTGTGCTACTGGCTGTAACTGTATATTGTATAATAATGTAATAAACAGTGTAAATATAGTTATATATTATATGGAGTCCTGTAGCTCAGTGGTTAGAGCACTCGGCTTGCAAGTGAGAGACCTGGGTTCGGTTCCTGGCAGGGCAAACCCTTGGGCAAGTTTGCTTACCCCACACGCACGTCCCTCAAGAAAAAAATCCCAATAATAATTTGGTCACTGCTGTGCGCAATTGGCTGCCACATTTCACCTACAAATATAGTCAATATATTTACTTTACAGTATATTCTGCGACGCCATTTGAGACGCATCGAAGACGTGAAAAGCCGTTATATCGAAAGCAAGGATTAATTATTATAACACACTGTGTTACTGGCCATAAAACTATATGATATAAGGCTCTGTCTAGGATATGGAACACACTGAATACACTATATAACACTGTGAATCATGCTCTGTGCTTCAGTTTGAGAGCTGTCTGTCCACTACTCTGGCTACTAGGTGATTGACACCCAGTGATTGGCGTTTCCACAGGTCATTATGAAGCCTTGAAACCCAGCAATGCGTTCGACAGTCAGATCCCCAGCATTGGCCACGTGGCCCTGGCCTTCCTGCAGGGCTCCTTCTCCTACAGTGGCTGGAACTTCCTCAACTACGTCACAGAGGAACTGGTTGATCCCTACAGGTGACGTGGACTAGAGATTAGCGCCGTCTGTGACTTGAAAACACTCATTGTGCTGATTGCGATGATGGAATTGTGTGAGGTGCTGGGGTGGAATAGGGGAGGAAATCAGTGGGGAGCTTTGAGCAGGTGGGATGTCACCCAGAGATGC
Organism: Hydrolagus colliei; assembly: GCA_035084275.1. NCBI lineage: Eukaryota > Metazoa > Chordata > Chondrichthyes > Chimaeriformes > Chimaeridae > Hydrolagus > Hydrolagus colliei. The sequence goes on along the minus strand of CM068756.1, from coordinate 178,860 downwards.
TCTGGTGTTGGTTGAGTTTGGTCGACAGTCAGCTGGGTTAATAGGGGCTGAACCTTTTGCTATGTACTGTATTTTCCACCCACCATTGACAGAAATGGCTTCTGTACGTTTGGCGAAGTTTCTGAACCAGAAACATTCTCTGATTGTTAGGAACATTCCTCGTGCCATATTTATCTCCATCCCAATGGTGACGTTCCTCTACGTCTTCTCCAATGTGGCCTACGTCAGTGCCCTGACCCCCAGTGAGCTGCTGGCCTCGAGTGCTGTGGCTGTGGTGAGTGAACATTGTCATTCACACCTTTCTCTCTCTGTGTCTCTCTGTCATTGCCGTTTACACTGAGCTGCTCAGGGTGACACGGGTATCTCCTGTCCCTCTCCAGACCTTCGGGGAGAAGCTGCTGACATCCATGCCCTGGATCATGCCCATCTCAGTCGCCCTCTCAACCTTCGGTGGCATCAATGGCTACTTGTTCACATCCTCACGGTGAGACACGAGGGGAGTGGGAGTGATATGTTGCTCAGAACCTGAACCTTCATGTCAGAAAGTCTTTTTGCGGCACGCAAAAAGCAACAGGTTTGGGGGAAGGTTCTGGTCCTGATCTGGGAGCGTGGACAAGGTAGGGTTCCTCTGCTTCTCGCCTGGGCTGCTGCTGACATGGGAGTGACGGTGGGGTAGTCCAGCAGTGAATGAATGGGGTATGAATCCACCAGCGATGATTGCATTGATCGCCTGAAGGCAGCTCAGGATTGGAACCTCGGTTCTCGGTTGTTCCTGTTGTGTTAAACTCTCCCCCCATCTGTTTCAGGCTGTGTTACGCGGGAGCTCGCGAAGGGGACCTACCCGGGCTGCTGGCAATGATCCACATGAAGCGATGCACTCCCATACCAGCCCTGCTCTGCTCCGTAAGTCAGCCTCACACCAGAACCAGCCTTTTTCTGGAGCTCGGCAAACCCACAAACCCCCCCAACCGTGACACTCTGGAGTTACATATACAACTATCACATACACTCTCACTGTAACTCTTGTTATGTGTTGGGTGTGAGACATTACTGTCCTGAGTTAGTGGCCGAGTGTAAGCGTTGCTGCCGTTTCTCCGCAGTGCCTGACCTCACTGATGATGCTGATCATCGCTGACATCTACACTCTGATTAACTATGTGGTCTTCATTAACTACCTGTGCTACGGGGTGACAGTGGCTGCCATGTTGCTGCTACGCTGGAAGGAGCCACATATTGCAAGACCCATTAAGGTAATTCTCAGACCAGCTACGCTCGAGAGGTAAATATCAGCCAGAGAGGTTCTCCTCTATATATTGAGACAGCAAACACCCACCTCCCTCCCTCACTCCCTCCCCACCCAAATACAAACATACCCAAATTTATTGTGCGTTGGATATTGGGCAAGTTACTGGATTTGGCTCCCATCACACCATTGCTAACTTACACACACACCCTCAATAGACCTTCCACCCAGGACTGGGGGAGCTGCGCATTCTCAGAGGTACTAGCTCTCTCTCAGACAAAGCTGTAGACCAAGAGTTCATCTGCCTCGTCAGGTTCGATGGTAAAGATTCCACGATGAGTTTCTCCCATCGTCACGCACTGAAACTTTTGGCAAAATCTTAATTCTTTCTCGATTCTAACCTCACAAGAAAAGAAGTGCAACACTGGGGGTTTGACCCTGTACTGCTCCTCACTGTAACACTCTCCGACACACCTCACAGCCTCCAGCTCCCACAACACTAACATGGTGACAGTTACAGTGTGACGTCAGTTAATGCTGCCAGCATTGGCTCTGCATCACTGAGGACACTGCGTTCTATATTTGAAGCTGGATTGTTTCCCCCTCAGGTAAACCTGCTATTCCCAATCATTTATCTCCTGTTCTGGGCATTCCTCCTGGTCTTCAGTCTATACTCGGAGCCTGTAGTGTGTGGCACTGCCCTGATCATCATATTGACCGGCGTTCCTGTCTATCTCCTGGCCGTCCACTGCAACAAGAGGCCAAAATACTTTGACAAGTTCATAGGTAGCCATTTTCACTGGGTCCCTAACCTGCGCTGTAGCTGATCTAGGAGTGTGAACTGACGCACAGTGTAGAGGGAGCTTTACTATATCTCTAACCCTGACCTGGACACACAGTGTAGAGGGAGCTTTACTGTGTCTCTAACCCTGACCTGGACACACAGTGTAGAGGGAGCTTTACTGTATCTCTAACCCTGACCTGGACACACAGTATAGAGGGAGCTTTACTGTGTCTCTAACCCTGACCTGGACACAGTGTAGAGGGAGCTTTACTGTGTCTCTAACCCTGACCTGGGAATGTGGACGGACGCACAGTGTATTGAGAGCTTTACTGTGTCTCTAACCTGCGCTGTTGCTGACCTGGGAACTCTGGATGGCAGAGACTAAGTAACTGTTGTTGTCGTTTTTCAGAATCAACAACAGTAGCTGGACAGAAATTATGTTTTGTCGTTTACCCACAAGAGGCGTCTCCGGACCGCAACGGGAAATCCCCGGACCGCAACGGGAAGTCAGTGGATCATAACGGGAAGTGTCAGGAGGCTCGGCCTCTCCGGGCAGGTACTCCACAAGCCAGGAGAATTGGCAATGAGCTGGCACCAGGGGATGGCCGTGGATTGCTAACCTTCTCCCGAGTTTAAACATATGCTCTTGGAAGGACCTGTTGTTGTTGTTGTTGTTTTTTTGCCTGTGTTGCCATTAGGGACAGTCGATAGAATCCAGTAGAACAGTCCACCCCTGATCCAACCTATTATATAAACAAGCTGTCCCCATCTAGTGGCAGAGTGACACACTCTCTCAACCAATCCAGTTTTGGACACTAGCAAGTTAAGTGTCTTGCGAGTTTCTTCAGTCAACACTCATACATGTCTGGTCCAGAGCACAGTCAGTGGCACGCAAGGTCCCCCAGAGATCGTGGAAGCAGATTCTGCTGCTCCTTCAATGCCTCTCACCGCATGTTGCATTGGCCTCAGATACACAGTGAAACTCTAGGCCTCTAGATGATGAGTGGCATAAGAGCTTCGCCCACTGCAAGAGAGAGTGAAGACAGCAGTACCTTTCACCCAGGAATTCCCTGGATTGAATCCAATATTTTCAAGTCCTCTGAAGCGAAGAGAAAACACTCTTTGTTTGAGGGGAAGTAATCCGATTTTTGCTAATTGGGATTTTGAGAAAACATTCCTGAAAATGCTATTCTAGAAACTTATTAAAAATGCTTCAAATTGTGACTCAAAAGTTTTTAAATCCTTTGAGTGGAATCCTTCTCTCTTCCCCCTGCGCAGGCCATAAGCCTCAACACTGCCTTCCATTCAATGCTCAGTCCAGACCCTCCGTGTTGGCTCAGTCCCCTATTGCTTTGACTGCAACTTGCACTTGCAGGCACCAGTCACACACAGTAACGTCCCAGAGCATTTGAGCGAGGCCTGGGGAGGGCTGCATGGCCACTTGGATGAGACTGTAAATGCCAGAATCCTGTCTGGTTTACATGTGGGCAAAACAATCTGAAAAGGGAGTTTTTCCTCTCGCAGTGTCCTGGCCAACAATCCTTCCAAGTTAATTACTTATTCGCCTCACAGCTGTTGGTGAGGCATTGCTATGCGCAAACGGCTGCCGCTTTTGCCAACAATAGGTCACTACACTAATCGGCAATTACTGTGAAGCATTTTTGCGAGGTTATGATGTGTTAAGTCCTTTCTTTACACACACAGAAACTCTAGGGCTGAGCTTTCCGCTGTCACTGAGCCAGGGGGCAAAACTTGCACCTCAGCTCAAATTACCAGCCGGCTACGATTAAGCCCCCAGCTCACCTCACAAACAGACACAATCTACATTTAAAGCAATTTATTGAGAAGCACTGGAGCCCTTCCTGCCCCTCACACAGTCAGCCAGGTTCACAGCAGCACTGTGGCTGCAATACTTCAGGTCTCCGCAAGCGGGCGCTCTGTTCCCCCCCCCCCCCCCCCCCCCACCATCACACTGAGGATATCCAGTGGTACAGGCTGGTATTGCAGTGATCCTGCCCTATCCTAGTCATTCCTCCAGGAGTCGCTGTTGGGCTCAGGCTTGCCACAGTCTTCACATCTCCCGACATTGATTGATTGATTGATTTATTGATTGGCAGGATCAGAATGCTCCCTGATCATTCGGATTCCTTCCGTTATGTACGGGCTGGACTCAGCGCCTGACACCAAGGAATGTAATGAAGATGTGATACATTGGGAGTTCATCCTTTTACTGTCATTCAGAATCAATCACACTGTATAAACAGTGCCTGGCCCCCTCCCCTATCCCCCGCTCCACCAGAGCAGGAAGCCATACAACGGCTTTAACTATCTCCTCTGTGCCCAATGCTGGCACAAACGCGATCAGCTCCCAATTCCCCACACGGACACTGCTCAGCATTCTTCCAGACATCGATCCCATATCCCGTCCAATCAGGGTACAGTTATGTTCACCTACTGGCCCCTCCACTCGCTCCCTAGAGAAAAATCACTATAATAGCTGCGTGGCAAACATCCTCGGATCCCCTGGTCAAGGTTCCACTCAGCAATCCAGCAGCGCCCTGTCTCCCTGTGGGAGGAGGCTGCTCCCCACCGCGCTGGCGGCTAAGTGTTTGTGCCGAGAGACTGAATGGCGAGGTCCCCGGAGCAGGCAGTCAGTGCCAGCGGCACACGCGGGGCTCAGAGATTCCCCTCGGTTGGCGTGTGCACGAGACCCCGGCTCGGGAGAGCTCGGCAACACCACACCTCTCGGCTCCTTTCCTGCCGGGCAGATCTGCCGGGCGTCTGTGGGTGTGTGGTGGGAGCTGCCGGCCTCATCGCGGCTGCTGTGGGTCAGGGCTGTGGTCAGGTTGCTGGACAGCGGGTGACTGGCATTGGGTCCCGTTGCCACTGCGTCACTTTGACTTTCCAGGGAAGCGGGAGAGGACAGGTGGCCTGGGTTCCCCGACTCCACCGCGCTGATCGAAGTCACTTTTGGTAGTAAGGTTCCAGCCTCGCCCGCAGGCAGGGCCGGCAGCCCCACAGCCCCCTGCCGGTCAGTTTCCGTGTCGGTGTCTGAATCGGGGTCCACTCGAGGCTCTGAGGGTCCCTCGTCCCCCGGCTCCCAGCAGCCCCTCTGTCCCTGGGGCTGGGCAGGGGCGGAGGCCGAGGGTATGGAGGGGGTGAGCAGCGGGATCAGTCCCCAGCCGCGTGGCCTCGGGAACAGGCGGCTCCACATCCTCCCCAGTCGGCGGCGAGAGGAATGCCGGCGAGAGGAATGCCGGCGAATCTGCCGGCGCATCGCGGAGCGTAGGTTTTGCAGAACAGAAACCTGAAAACACAACCAACGTTTAGCAACTCACAGGCAAACCCAATCACATCAACCTGCTGGTGCTCACTCCCCCACAGGAGCTACTCTCACCCCATTCCCTGCTCCCTCTCTCCTGATCGTGTCTGTGCTCGTGCCCCCACTGGTGCTCTCTACTCCTTCCCTGCTCTTCACCCCCTTGTGACTGGCAAGAAAGGTAAACATTGTGCCCCAGGTCTCCGAGCTGTCACAGGGCAGGAAGCTGCTGTGGTGGTGGGGCACCCGGACAGACAGAGGTTACCTGTCCATTACTCACCTGGGCGGGGTTATAGGCGGGGAAATCATCGACGGGCGGAATGAGGCCCTGGGCGATCAGCTGGCCATAGGAGGGCGGGGCCTCGCGCTGCACAAACTCTGCCTCCAAACGTGTCATCGGAGTCTCAAACGCTCTAAAAATGGGATCAAAATAATAATAATAAGACTAAACAGCAAAAGCAATGCCAGAAATCTTCTATCATCAAACCACAATGTCTGTCTGCACTTCAAGAAGGATCTCCCATTGACATACAGACACGACTTACATCACATCAGCAATGTCTTGCACCTGGGAGTGACATGGGCATATTGTTTTGACATATCGTTTATGAGTTATACCCTAAAATGTATTTCAGTTTAGAGTATTGGGCTGCAGTTACACGTGATGGCCAGCAACGTCAAAGGTGGCGCTGTCTCCGAGCACATGCCAATGTACACACTGTAGTTACACCTGGTGGCTTCCTGTACCACTCAACACACACATGGCCTGACAGCGGGGACACAGGCAACACAGTAAACACAGGCAAGGCTAAGCCAAGACAACAATTACACTGACTGTTAAACAGCCTGACACGGCCAGAGGACGTCCCATTAATTATAGAATTATATTCTTCACTATAAAGATGCCTTAGCGAAAATCAAACCTAAGGATAAGTAAAAATGCCTGAGAGTGTGTGTGTGTGTGCGCACTGTCAGCTAGTGTGTGTGTGTGTGTGTGTGTGTGTATGCTGCCTGTTACAGTATATACCTATACCGGCTGTTACACTGTGTGTGTGTGTGTGTTGTACAGGCTGTCACACGGAGCCCAGTTACCTGAATTGTCGGCTCCGTAGTGAATACAGCTTGAAGCCACAGCCCAGAGCGATGATGAGGAGGAGTCCGCACACCAGGCTGCCGATCAGGGCTGCGGTGATGACCTTGCGGGGGACGGTGACCAGACAGTTGCGCTCGTCACTGCCGTCCTGGCAGTCCTCCTGCCCGTCACAGCGCCACTGCTCGAAGATGCAGAGCTGGGTCCCGCAGTGAAAGTTTCCGGGCTGGCAGGAGAAGCAATTCTTCTCGTCGGAGCCGTCGGGGCAGTTCTTCTGGTTGTTGCAGCGGTGAGGCGGAGGGTAGCAGGCTCCGCCATTGCCACCGCACGGGTACTCGCCCGCCTGGCACCCGGCACAGCCCTCCTCATCCCTGCCCTGAGGGCAATGCCACCAACCGTCACAGCGCTGGGCAGCCGTGTAACAGCCCCCCTCCCCGCCGCAGGGACTCTCCCAGGGCAGGCAGTAACCCTTGACCTGGTAGGTGGCGTTGAAGCCGTGGCCGGTGCCGGCGGCCAGGGTGTGGTAGGCAACGGTGAGCTGCCCCCCGGTGGTCTCCAGGCTCACCGTGCCGCGGTTGTTGCGGAAGGAGAGCGCCCGCAGGAGCTTGCCGCGCTCGGCAGCCGCGCTGTCGTACACTCTCACCGAGTCGCCGTGTCCCAGCCGCAGGTCCAGCTGGAGCAGCACCCCTCTGCCGTCCTGGGTGTCCACCACCCACAGGCAGTCCAGCCCCGGCCCCCGGAGAGAGTCCGGGGAAGCGAAGGAGCCGAAGAAATTCCCCAGTCTCTCCCCGCAGTGCGTGTGCGGGCAGCCCCTCTCGTCCCGGCCGTCGCTGCAGTCCTTGGCCCCATCGCACCTCAGGGCACCGGGCAGACACCGAGACGCTTGTCTGACCAAACAGCGGAAGGAACCGGCCGGGCAGGCCCCCCCCTCGGGCTCCGGGACGCACACCCGCTCGTCGGACCGATCCCCGCACTCGTCCATACGGTTACAACGCCAGGCGCTCGGAATGCACTTCCCGTTCCCGCACAGGAACTCGTCCGCCCGACAGCTCCTCTGCCCCAGTTTCCCTGTGGGAAGAAGGTGAGATGGGCAGAGAGGGACCCGGGTCAGGAGGAAGGAACGTACAACAACAATAACAACTACTACTTCCATTTATATAGCGCCCTCCTCGCCGGACAGCGTCTCAGAGCACTTCAAAACTCTGAGCAAAGACTCTGTACACGGACCTCGCCCTGGCTGGGTCACCATCACTGAGTCAGCCACCGACGATTTATAATAATAATAATGATAATGATCTCTCATTTGATACAGCGCCTGACCATGTCTTCTAGACGTCCCAAAGCGCTTCAGAGAATATACTGTAAAAGTGAATTGACTGTATGTTTTGTGCCAGTCGGTAGGTTCCGTACACAGTTGTGGATTGAGTGGCCACAAGTGAGTAGCGAACCACTGACCAACGAACAACAAGGGTTCCTACTTCGTGTGGAGCAAGAAAACCAATGTTTCCCTTGCTGGGAATCGAACCCACGACGTCTTGAGGCAAGTGCTCTAACCACTGAGCTGCAGGGCTCTGGGTACTTTCAACATAGAGGAGATGGTCCGGATATAAATAGTATTAGGAATAATTCCCGGACAAACCGCTAATCCCAGCTGTGACCCTGGCCTCACCTCGGATGTAGGAGAGATGGAATCCCCGGGAATGTCCGGCACTGGAGCAGTCGGAACGGAAGTAAATCCAGACATGGTCGCGGGGGGAGATGAAGGGCGGGGGGCTTCGGGAGCCGCACAGTCTCCTCTCTTCCCGTTTGGGTGTGGGGCCAAGGACCAGCCAGTCCAGGGCGCAGTGCGGGGATTCCTCCAGCTCAAAGCTCTGGAAACTACACAGCAACAGACTGAGAGGCCATCCCTCCCCTTCCCCCCCCCACCCACAGACCCACATAGTCACCCACCCCCTGACCTACACACTGTCACCCCACCCCCCCTGCCCACAGACACACACAGTCACCCACTCCGTCCCCCCCTCTCCACTCCCCACAGGCACACTCCTCCCCCCTACCACCCCCTCCCGCACACTCGGCTGCAGGCTGTCCATACCTTATGGTGATGAGGTCTCCACTGTCTCCCTGTATATACCAGCTGCAGTTCTGTGAAGGAGGGTAGTTTGCTGGCCAGGCAGGGCTGTAGATGCTGCCACGTCTCTCTCTGTGTGGCTCCAGCCTCCCTTGGCAATCAGCTGCCACACAGCAGAGAAACAGTTACACTAAATATCCTTTACTGTGGCCAGACCCCAGCCTCCCCCGCAGGATGTTGTTCACAGCATCTGTTCACCCGCACCTCAGGAACCAGCCGTGTGTAGAACGTGTGTTCCACATGATCCACGCAAGACACACGGCATGCAGCTGACACGAGTGGTGTTGGGCTGAAGGCATTAACCACAGAGACTGTCACACCAAAAATTACTTTAGCCATCGATGCATTTGTGACCAAGTCTCAGTTAATGTCAGGATCTCAGCCTAACAGAGCCTCAAGGAAATCACTCAGGGTGCGTGGGGGGGTGGGGGGGGGGGGTGGGAAGGAGGCCGAAACTTTGGTACATTTTCACGACCAAGCCTCCAGAACATAACAATAATAATAATCCTGGCATTTGATATAGTGCTTTTCATGTCTTCTAGACTGTGTCTCAAAAGTCGCTTCAAGAATATACTGTAATGTGAATCAATGAATTGTATATATTTCGTTTTTTGGGGATCAGATTATTATTAGGCGCGTGTGTGTGTATGTGTGTGTGAGATAAGGAAACTTGCCCAAAGTTTCGCCCTGACCTGCCTGGATTCTAAACACAGGTCTCACACCAGTAAGGCGAGCGCTCTAACCGCAGAGCTCCACCATGTGAAAGGAGGGAGAGCTGCTTACCTGTGGTGGAACTCTCCGCCTGTCCCAGGAATGATGAACCTGGTCAAGGAAATAAAACGATGGTAACAAACAAGTTCAGTTTCCGGGCAGAGTCAGCCAGGGCAGGACCAACACAACGGCACCTTTCAGCATTAAGAAAATAATAATTCTGATGACCTTTCGCGACCCTGATTCGGGTCGGGGATATTTATCATCTCTACACGGTCACAGTGTTTCCCGTTGATCTGCTGCTGCCCCACCAGCCGGCCAGCCTCCCACTGCCCATATGGCATCCATCATCCCACACGCACGGCACACACAAACTCACCCCTACGCCTGCACACACACACACACCCACACACACCACACACACTCGCCAGAGTAGAGATCAAAGAGATGGTGGCTATGAACCTGATGTTCCCTGAAGGGATGGATGGCAAGTCAATATCTACTGTTCAGCATTTGGACAAAAGTTGAATGTTTAATATCAGGCAATGTGTGTGAGTGTGTGTGTGTGTGTGCGTTCCGGCTCTCTTGAGGATTGAACATGGGCCCCACAAACGACAACAAGGGGGAGGGGTGGGGGAGGATGGGGGAAGGGGAGGTTGGAGCGGAGCAGGGGGGAAGAGGTGAGTGTGGGGGGTGAGTGACCGATCGCGGATGGTTGGAAGTGGAGGGTGTGGAGGCAGGACTTGAGGGTGGCTGACAACAGCGTCACCCGAACAGCCCCCACACAGTCAACAACAACAACATAATACATGTGTATTAGCGGCTTCATGTCAGGAGGGGGCGTCTCAAGGCGCTGGACAGTCAGGGTTCAATATTTATATTGGGGGCGGGGGGGGGGGGAGGACACACCGAGGAGAGGAGGGGGTGGGGGGGGGGAGGGAGCACCGGAGGGCGGAAGTACCAGCAGGGAGGGAGGCCGGGCCGGGCCGGGGGGGGGGGGGGGCGGGCAGAGGGAGACAGACCCCAGTCCCTGCCCGGTGGGCCGTGTCCCCCGGTGGCGGGGGGGGGGGGGGGGCTGGGCCCCGCGCACTCCCCGGGGGGAGCGGGGAGAGTGTTGGGGGAGGGAGCGGGGTTGGGCCTGGGCCCCGCGCACTCCCCAGGCCTCGGGCCTCGCTTACCGAGGCCGCCGAGCAGCAGGCGGACCAGAATCCCCGTGACCGCCATCTTCTCCATCGCCGTGTGTCAGTGGACCCTGAGGCCGAGCCGCCGGGCGGCCTAGGCCTGGGCGCGGGCTACCGGTACCGGGGGCCCCGCGCTCTCTGCCGGCAACATGGCTCCGCGCCTGCGCACTACCTTTGCCAGTCTGAAGCCGCTCAGGCCGGCGCCATCTTTGATGTGGGCATCAGGTGCTGAGGTTGCAGGGCAGGCATCAGCTGCGACACGTGTGTGCCAATGTCAAATCAATCAATCAAAACTTATATAGCGCCTTTCACGTCGAGAGGACGTCCCAAGGCGCTGTACAGTTAGCTAGGGACAAGAGCAGGGGGGGGGGGGGGGGGGGGGGGCAGGGGGGGGGGGGGGAGGGGTCGGGGGAGGGTGAAGAAGAGTAGGAAAATTGACTGTATATTTATAAATAAATAAATAAATAATAAGCATTTCATCACTCGATCCACAACACGCCTGCGCAACTGCCACGTTTCGCCCACAAAATAATACGCGAAATAATATTATTCACAGGATATCCTGTGGACACGACAACACACCACATTCGGTACAACAGCTTTCGCGTCTTCGAGACGTCTCAAAGCGCTTCGCAGAATGTACCGTTCTGTAAAGAGAACTGACTGTATAATTTGTGGGTGAAATGGGATGGAGCCGGGGAATTTAGAAGCGGGAGCAGAGAAAACAGTTTTACCTTTTGCTCACAAAAGGTAAAACTGGGAGGCATTTCAAGAGGACACTGATTTTGCAGTGACCCGACAATCACTAACCACACTCCTCCCACTTCATCCTGTGGGAAAATCCTCCACCTGACAACACAGCCGCTCTCTTCAAACCATCCCAGCAACAAATCAGAATGCTGTCTCTGGGCTCTCGCATATTGGAAATCCCTTTTGAGCATTCAATTTGTTGCCTAACAATTGCGAAAAGCATATGCCAAAGGTTGTCAAAAGGTAAAGGAACAAGCTGCACTTTTTATAATTCCTTCTCATGGCAAACTGAGCAACACTTCCCCGGCTTCACGGCATTTAACGTTGCAAACAAAGCAGCCTTTGGTACCAGCAACATTTTACATCCTGAAGATGCTGACTGGTGCTGTGCCATGTAGAGCCATACGGTTAACATGCCTATCACCACGGGCAAGTTTCCTTACGCCACACGCCTAATAATAATCCCTAAAAAAAACAATAATGATTTGGTCACTCAATCTACGACTGTTTTGTGGAACACTGCTGTACACAATTGGCTGCCACGTTTTGCTCACAAATATGCAGTTAATTCACTTTACAGCATATTCCATGAAGCGCTTTGTGATGTGTAGAAGACATGAAAAGTGCTATCAAATGCAAGGATTATAATTTTTTTTATTATTATGGGTGATCATATATCCTTTAGGTTTCACATATCTAATTACGCACTGATGTATATTATCACTAATAATCTTTGCATTTGATATACAGTAGTGCCTTATCATGTCTTCAAGATGTCCCAAAGCGCTTTACACAATATACTAAGGTAGATTTTGAAAATTTACCGTGATCTTCCGTTGTAAAATAGAATAACACTAACCCAAGACAGAGTTGCCTTACTGGGTATGACAAGGTGGAAATTCAGATTTGCATCAGGTTGCTGTACACATACGGTAGAGATTAAATGGGCCAAAAGGCATTCAGCCGAATCACCTGTGATCTTGTGAAATAGAATAAGTTACCACTGAAGCAAACAGCACATAAACGGTTCAAGGTGTAATTAGATGCATCCCAGGGGTTGCGGGAATGGAAAGAAGGAATACGCAAAAAGGACCCTACACAGCCCCACTGTCGAGCGGTTTTTCCTACAGAATATATAATTTTGCATTTCATATCATAGAATTTTATGGCACAAAAGGAGGCCATTCGGCCCATCTAGTCTGCAACGGCTCTTTGAAAAGAGCAACTCAATCCCACTGCCCAGCTCTCTCTCTCTCTCCCCATAACCAAACAGACCTGTTCTCCTAAATAAAGATCTAATTCTCTTTTCGCGCCTTATCAAATCATCTCAAAACATTTCAAACAGGATTTTACTTTACAAACAATAAATGGCCATTAAAAAATCACAATTATTCCAGAAGTTATAACCAGCTTTACCAACTTTCCTCCCCCACACAAATAACTAGGGTCCCACTGTACAGTATTGCTTAGTTTATATGTTTTGGGAGAAGGTTTCATAGAATCCATCAGCTCACATTTACCTTGTTGGTTGTTAATTTACACGCAATTCAAACCTCTCTCTGTGAGCATTAATTATATTATATAATACTGACTGAAGCAGCCCTCTGTCTGGCTTCCCCTCTCCAGTGTTTGGCTGGGCTGGCTCTGATTGTCTTGTTATCTGAGAATTATAAATCACTGTCTGAATACAATTTAAAGCTAAAAATGGCTGGTGATTGAAAATGTAAATGCTGTGCCCAGGATCACACACTGACCGTCTGGCAATCGTTTCCAAATGTAAAAGGGTTTTACAAAAAAACAAAAACAAAAAAATGACAATTATATTCGTTATTCCGAAACAGAATTAATCTGAGGAATTTTCCGTTAAAAAAAAGGCACCGCTGGGATTCGAACCCAGGATCTCCTGTTTACTAGACAGGCGCTTTAACCAACTAAGCCACGGCGCCGCCGACACAACGCCGGGAATCCGGCCTTTTAGATACACTGCGCCTGCGCTCTGGCTTGGCTGTTACATTCATTCATAAAGTTCAGGCTCCTGGCTGAGCGCCTGCGCACTGGCTGGATTAAAGTAACGCGGGTGGCGTCACGTGGCTTGGTATCATTCCCCTCCCCCGAATGCTACTGGCCCCTCCCCCAGGGCTATCAGCTCCTCCCCCAGGATTACCAACCCCACCCCAGGGGCTAGGAGCCCCTCCCCCAAGGCTACCAGCCCCTCCCCCAGGACTACCAGCCCCTCCCCCAAGGCCATCAGCTCCTCCCCCCCAGGCTGTCAATATCCTCCAGAGGTGCTCATATCTCTGGCTGCCCCACTCCCCCCCACCCTACTCCCTCCCCACTCCGCCCCCACCCCACTCCCTCCCCACCCCACTCCGCCCCCACCCCACTCCGCCCCCACCCCACTCCGCCCCCACCCCACACCCTCCCCACTCCTCCCCTCCCCACCCCACTCCCCCCCTCCCCCAACCACTGAGCCCCTCCACCCTCCCCCGGCTGTTCCCTCCCCCATGTAAGTTTTTTTTGCCCACCTGAGTGTTTGACACACATGGAAAGCCATCACTGTGCTTTAGAGTCTCCAATCCAAGCTGAGAATTCCGTGCATCCCACTACACATGGAAATCCCAGAGATAAATTGCTGCCATGGACTGCACGCTCTCCCTGGAGGGACTCTCCCTGTTGGCCTAATCCCGGAAAGCTTTGGGCACAGGTTGGCAAGAGCTAAGGCTCGAGTTGGGGTCAGCCCAGATTGTATGTTGGGTGTAACCGCTGGAGTCACTAGCTGAAACTGCGTAGCTTGCAATTGAGAGGACTGTCTGGCAAGCTTCACCACTGCTTGCCAACTAAGACCTTCCTACGTGTTAGTGCTTTGGCTTACAAAGTTAATAGGAGCTGAGTGGGATGACTCTCTGCCCCCATTTATGGGTCTGCCCTTTCAGATCCTTTGCTGTGTTGTCATCAACAGTGTCATGGAGTACTGCAAATACACCTGGCTCAGGCACCGGATCAGGGAGACCATCATGTAGAACTGGCCCCATTCCGACATTCCATTTCCAGGCTTGTGGCCTTGGAGAGAGTTCAGATCCTAGAAGACCCTGGTAAGCGAGACAATTGAGCAGCCACAGTGTGGGCCAAGGCCAGAGCTCAGGATGGGAGAACACTGGAATCCACTCATGTTAGTAACCAAAGTCTCATTTTTATTAACGATTTGTACAAAAGTCCAGCTGTCAGGCAATATATCACATGAGGGAGGGAGGGAGGGAGGGAGGGAGGGGGGGAAGGAGGGAGGGAGGGAGAATGCACAACAACAATTTGTATTTCTGCAGCAACTTCATCTGAGTGAGCCACGGGAGATGCCTTTGGGAGCAGTGCTGGCTCAGGGCTCGGGCGGAGCGGAGGAAGTCGCCAGGCGGCAAAAGACACACAGCACAGGAGCTCCCAGTTCCAACTGGAAGATGGAGAAGTATTTTCCGCACTGCTTGCACTGGGTGGGCGGGGGGGAGAGAGTACACGTCAGTCACACACATCAAAGATATAGGATTGCAGAGTGAGCCCCACCGAAGTACACTTACCTGGACAACTCCCAGGCCCCTCTCTTTATCCTCCATGTTTACGATGGCAACACTGTCGATGTGTTCAATGTCCCACAACCGCAAAGTGGAATCCTGAAAAATTGCGGTCATGTAAAAATTCCTGTGGAAATTTCAATGCGTGAATTCCGTCCAGACAACCCAAGGTTCCTGAAGATTCTTCCCAGATTCCTCCCCTCCCTCCCCCCCACCCCATCAGGCAGTCATAGCCACACCCTCTCCTCCATCAGACAGCCACATACTGAGTTTGGGCCTGGGAGAGGACACGATGTACAGAGTTTGCGATGGTTGGTTGACAAGGTCAGCCTGAGGTAGAAGGTGAGTTGGTCTAAGAGAAGGCAAAGGGCTTGAACGGGAGACGAGGGTCTCTGAGTTGCACTGGGCAGCCATCTGGGTCTGATACAATCAGAGCAAGTAGCCAGGAGGCAATGTGAGAGCTGTACACCATCCAGTGAGAAGCATTACCTTACAAGCAGAGAGAATCCACTTGCTGTCAGAGGAGATATCGACATCCATCACCCAGTCCTTGTGGCCCTGTGTGAGGAAAGAGAAGAAAGGATGGATGGCTTCAGGCAGCTGTAACCACAGAAGCACATCACATGGTGACCTCCGCGTGTGATACGATGGTCCTTGTCTAGGACCTGGTGACTCCGACCTAAAGACAGGGATCTCAAGGAGTGAATACAGGACAACAATCTCAGCACGACCTCCGGTCCCACTGTTTCCAGCACGGCAATGCTCAGGCACTGGGAACTCTCCTCTGGCTCCCACATTGCCACTGACCCTGGGTGAGATGGGCCTCAGAATGCTGGCCACAGATACCTTGTTTAGTGTTTGGTGCTCAGACCTGCACGTGAGTGAGTGAGTGAGTGAGTGCTCACTCGTATGTTCCAAAGCAGCACATTACACCGACACAAGATCTATTTGTGGGGAGCCGCAGCTCTGGAGTGATAACAAAATGGTTCCACCTTGAGGAAGAACTTCTTGTAGGCTTGAGCCGAGTCCCAGATGGTAATGGTTTTATCATAGGCCCCGGCGACGATCAGAGAACCTGCAACACAGCAGCACAGCAACTGAGTAAATGTTCAACACAAAGACCAACACTGTCAAGTGCACACTGTAACACTCTTAGACTAACTCGCTCTATACCTGGTGTGAGAGTCACTGCCCAAAATGGGACTTTTCCCCCATGTATGGGCCACTAGATGTAAATGCAAGCTGGTATTGTTGTTGCCCCTGGCAGCTCAACACTCGGCATAAACACCCAAATTACCTGTGTTTGCACATGGTTTAGAAACAGTGTGGGGAGGAGGAGGGGGGCGGGGGGAATGGCCACCCCCCTAGGGATGTCCCAGTAGGAGTTACACCGGTGGGGGGGTGCAGGAGGCACTCACCGTCGTGTGAGAAAACGCAGGAACTGATGCAGCCGTCGTGCCCGTTGGTGAGGCTGACTGGGCCTCGGGTCCGGTACTGTCCGGTCTTGATGTCCCACAGCTGCAGGGTCTTGTCCCAGGACGCCGTGCACAGGTTGTTGCCTTGGTGGCTGAAGCAGCAGTCGGACACCACGCTGCTGTGTCTGGGGGAGAGAAGCAAGTCCGTGAATTCATTCCGTTGGCGCTCCCTCCGCCCTCCCACTCCCTGGGGATAGGGCTGGCTTACTTCTTTAAGGTGATTGTTGTTTTCTGGGCCACCAAGTCCCAGAGGAGGACAGTCTTGTCACACGATGTGGTCGCCACATGATGTACTTCTGGATCGAAATGGCAGCTCATGACAGAACCCTGGTGATGCTCTGCGAGGTAACGGGACAAGCCGTGAGGATTTTCCTCTCGCGTTTAGTCAGCGGTGCTCAGAATCTGGAGCCTTATGGACCTGGACCATCCATCACGGGGCAGTATCACAGTGCCCTCAATTGACGACTGAAGTCCTACCATTTTCTTTCTCTCTGCACTGAGCTTCACCACTCCTGCCCCTCGCTGTCCAGTAGTAACTGGGTTTGACACAGTCACGCTGGGGCTGGGCTTTGATTGGGAATGTGCTCGGAAACATTCGGAAACCCATCTGTGTGTTTAAGAGTCTCCCTGGAGGGAAGCATCCTGCTACCCTAATTCTGGAGAGTATTAGGTGCAAGTTGACAAGAGCCAAGGCTTGGGGGAAGCCCAGAGTGTGTGCATTGGGGGTAATGGGGGTAACTGCTGGAGTCCAACCAGCAGCATAGCACAGAACAATGAACGTTCACAGTTTAAGGAGAAATTAAGGAGAAATTTGATGCCATTGGCCTTCCCCTAGTCTGGCCACTGTCCCACACAAAGGCCACAGTGGTACAAAGAGGACCTCAGCCCTGTGTCCTCCCCCTTCTCCCCACCTCCATGCATCTCATCAGAAAATGGGCACCTTGCAGATATGCGACTTTTGCCCCCGTCTGGGCTTGACTGATGCGGACGCTGTTGTCTAAGTCACTGCCTGACACCACAAGCTTCCCATCCTGAGACACATCACAGCACGTCACCAAGCTCCCCATCTGCACCGACCACTGCACAGAAAGATAAGAGAGTTCAGAGGACAGTCACCCCAGGAACATCAGCGCACTCAGACCCTAACGGAGGGATATTTATTAATACCTACAATAACTTTTCCTGTTTCCACATCCCAGGCTTTCAGGGTTCTGTCCCAGGAGGAAGTGAAAAGCCTGTGGGTGCAAGCACAGAGGTGGGTCAGAGGGGCCAGGGGTACACATCACTGCTTCCGTCTGGCACCAGCGGGTCTGGCTAGAGTCCTGTATCTTCAGTGAACATTAATACCTCACTTACCTCTTGCCATCAGGGCTGAGGCAACACTCTGAGAGTGGCTGTGAGATGTCACCTTTATAAACGTGAACTGTCGTGCCACTCGCCACATCCTGAAGTAGAGCAAACAGTGAAACCTTAGTAATTCGTGCCTCAAACTCACAGAAATAACAACTCAGGTGCAAAGGAATTGAGGTGCTACGGGGTTTGGGTGTGACGGTGTTCGGATGTGTTGGCGTTTGCATCTATTGGGGTTTGGGTGTAATAGGCTGCCTGAACTCACCCACAGTCTGGCTGTTTTATCAACTGAACAAGTCACACATTTTGTGTTGTCAAAGCAGAACTGGCAGCTGGTGACGGAGCCTGTGTGTCCCTGGAACACAGTGTATGTGATCTGTGGGAATACAGTGTAAAGAGGCTGTGCATGCATTAAAAAAAACCCTGTCATTCTCACACTGTTCACTCACTGTCTATCACACGAGTCTCAGACACTGGGACCTCCCTGTGAGCAGTTTTACACCTGGTGATGGGTCACTGGAGCAATGGGGGTGGGGGGTCACTGGGGGTGGGGGGGTCACTGGGGGAGAGTGACTGGGGGTGGGGGTCACTGGGGGTGGGGATCAGTGGGGGTGCGGGGTCACTGGGGGTGGGGGTCAGCGGGGGTGGGGGTCACTGGGGGTGGGGGTCAGTGGGGGTGGGGGGTCACTGGGGGTGGGGGTCACTGGGGTTGGGGGTCACTGGGGGTGGGGGGGTCACTGGGGGAGAGTGACTGGGGGGGAGTGACTGACGGGTTAGGGTTAGTTGGGGGGTGACTGGGGTTGGGGGTCACTGGGCAGGTCATTGGGGGGGGGTGCTTGAGGCTTGGGGTCAGGGTCACTGGTGAGGTCACTGGGGGTGGCGGGGGGGTGGGGGAGCACGGGCTGTACACACCTTGGCCAGGCGCTGCTCCGCCCTCTCCTCCTCTCTCGGGGTCCGGGGTTTGGGGGGCGGTTCGGGCTCCTCCAGGGAGAGTGGGTGCAGCTGACAGGGAGACTGCATGGCGGCGGCGGCGTCCCTGGCTGCCATAGCAACCATAGCCTCCTGGCCTCACTGCGTCTGCGCGGGACCCGCTCTAGGCGGAAGTTGACGTTGTTTACACCTGACCCACCCCCTTCCGTTACCATAGCGACCGCCACACGTGTCCGTGTCACATGTCTGTCGGTCACATGGAGCTTCAGTAAATCACAGCGTCGCTCTGCACACACCCCGCCAGCCCAGTGACAGCGGCTACACACACACCCCTAAACACCAGGCTGCCTCATACACACACACAGGTGTGTATAGATAGGTGTGTGTGTGTATGGTAGTGTGTATATGCTGTAGGGTGTGTGTTTGATGTGTATATGGTGTATTGTGTGTGCCTGTGTGTGTAAATGGTGTAGTTTGTGTGTATGTATAGTGTGTGGTGTATTGTATGTTTGGTGCTTGTACTAAATGTCACCCCATCTCCCCCCCGGCACCCCCCCCCCCACTCCTCATACCATCCTGATACATCAGCACCAAATGTAATTAAAACCATTTTATTGGAGCAACTTCTGGTGCTAGAAAACTCTGTACACACAATCCTGGTTTATATTCCAATACGCAATACGTTCACACGCAAGTCCTCTCCCGAGAAAGAGGGAATTCCCGGGGTGAAGGTGAAGATGGGAACATGAGGAATTCTGTGACTCAGCTGGGGAGAAGGGACGAGTCCTCCCCCCCTCCCCCCCCCCCCACACGTGCACACACACACATGCACGCACACACACATACGCGCGCACATACACACATGCACGCACACACACACACACCCACAGGATAGTGAACTCTTGTTTTGGGTGTTTTCAGGCTCGGGCCATGGTGCCATTAACTCTTTGGGTACTGTTAAAGAGTTTCACTGCAGCAAAATAAAATCTAACAGCGGCAAACAGTCACATTTATCCCAGGAATTCACCACGAAAATAGACACCCACTGGCGGGAAACCCACGAGAGCTGGAGTCCACTCGATCCCGCTGAGTGATTTGTCTGACTGGAGTTAGTGTAGGACAAACGGGATTAACAGAGCCCGGCTTCCCCCCGAGGCCGATTCCCTGGCTTTAAGCGTTTTCTGGGCTGCTTGCTTTCCCAAGGCCTGTGACCTTGGATTTTGTGCGACTGGGATCCTGGGATAGAAGCGGAGTCTCCGGGAGCTGAGGAGAGTCACCAGGAGATCAGAACAGGCTCGCTACCTACAGCTGCAAACACCGCTGCTCCGTGACACACAGGAATAGCTTCCAGTCTGTGGAACAAGCAGAGCAAACGCACTCAACATATCATCATCATCATCATAATAATAATAATTATCCTGGCATTTGATAGCGGCTTTTCATGTCTCAAAGCGCGTCACAGAATATCCTGTAAAGTGAATTGACTGTATATTTGTGGGTGAAACGCGGCAGCCAATTGCGCACAGCAGTGTCCACCCCCGCCGCCCCCCACACACAATCATGGATTGAAATGCCCAATTTTATTGGTCATTTCTTTTTTTTGAGAGATTATTATTAGGTGTGTGTGTGTGTGTGTGTGTGAGTAAGGAAACCTGCCCAAGATTTTGCCCGGATCTGCCCGGATTCGAACACAGGTCTCTCTGATGCTTGTAAGTCACTCGAGTGAGTGAGTCCTCTAAACCACTGGGCTACAGTGAACAATTTTCCAGTTCTGACAAAAGGACGTGGACTCCGAAACGTGGAGTCAACTTTTCCTCTCTCCATAGATGCTGCCTGACCTGCTGAGTGTTCCCAGCCGTTCCTGTTCCAGTTACAGTCAATATACACGCCGGGCAGTCAGTGTCACGAACAGGAGGTCATTTCAAGTCACCAAATTGCGCCAGTTTTATTAGGATCGGGGCAGACACGCACCTGTGCCCGTACCATCCCAGGTCACCCCTCCCGTTGGCTCGGTTACCACTGATTCCCCCCCTCTAGGCCATGGGCAATCACTGAGTTACCAGGAGCAGCTGGCATCGCTTACCTCACCGGCAGCAGGGACAGACCCCTGGTTCTCTCTCACTGACCCCTCAGCTGCTCCCACTCTCTCTGCCGGCCTCGGTGACGCTCTTTCTTGTGTTTTTTTTTCTGGAGGAGAGAAGGTGGCGGAAGTCATCACAGACACACAATCCGCTAGCTCACTACCCACCCTCACACCCACACACACCTCACCCACACCCCTCACAATCCGCTAGCTCACTGCCCACCCTCACACCCACACACACCTCACCCACACCCCTCACAATCCACTAGCTCACTGCCCACCCTCACACCCACACACACCTCACCCACACCCCTCACAATCCACTAGCTCACTGCCCACCCTCACACCCACACACACCTCACCCACACCCCTCACAATCCACTAGCTCACTGCCCACGCATGCTGGCACACACACACACACACACACCCACGCCTCGCACCCACGCCCATCCTTCACACACCCACCTCACACACACGTGCCCACCCCTCACACACCCACACACCCCTCTCACACACACACCCACACACACCCCTCACAATCCACTCCCTCACTGCCCACGCACGCCCTCACACACACACTCACCCCTCACATCAGGCACGTGACAAACACACCAAAGCCCCATCAGGCTGGTGGCGGGGAAGACTGGAGACCAATCACTCACCTTCTTTTTGTGTTTTGGGTCTTTCCTCCCCCTGTGCTTCTCTTTGTGTTTCTTTTTCTGTTTGTCTTTGTGTTGAGCGCAGGCCGCGGACTGCGGAGTCGGAGTCTCGCTCCCCAGGGCAGCGCCTGCAGCTCACAGTCAAACACAAACACACACACACACATCAGCCACCTCAGTCACACTCAATCCTGGGCAGGGAGACACAGCGAGACAGAGAGAGAGAGAGAGACTGGACTGCTCCTGCGTGTAACACTCACCCACTGGACACACTCTGGTTAGTCAGTCACTACACGCAGCCACGCGAGAGGTTTTGAGAGATTGTATTACTGATCACAGTGGGCAGACAGGCTGGGATCTCGGGAGACAGTTGATGGCACTCACCGTGGAGATGTGCAGGCGGCAGCTTGGGCCCGAACTCCTCCTCCAGCGTTTCCCGCGCCTCCCCCGGCGCCGACAGAGGCCTGGCCCTCGCCTCACAGGCCCCCCCCTCACAGGCCCTCGCCTCACAGGCCCTCGCCTCACAGGCCCTCGCCTCACAGGCCCTCGGCTCACAGGCCCCCGCCTCCTGTGGCTTCTGTTCTGGCTGCTTCCCTAAACATGTAATTCACAACAACTTTCAGTCCAAATACACAGCTCAACATTACACTGCATCTCAGCAACACTGCGTCCATCCGTCCACACTCCTCAGGTCAGGGTTAGAGACACAGTAAAGCTCCCTCTACACTGTGTGTCCACACTCCCAGGTCAGGGTTAGAGACACAGTAAAGCTCCCTCTACACTGTGTGTCCACACTCCCAGGTCAGGGTTAGAGACACAGTAAAGCTCCCTCTACACTGTGTGTCCACACTCCCAGGTCAGGGTTAGAGACACTTCTTACTCTATCACAGTCACGGCTGAATGCTTGTGTGAGACATGACAGTGAGCTGACCTTTGGGGTCTGGGTAGGAAGGAGTCTCGTCTACGGGAGCCTCTGTGACCGGTTCCTCCTCATCTTCCTCTTCCTCCTCATCCTCTGAGGAAGAGGAAGATGATTTTTCATCTGACGAGCTGGCGAAGATGGCTTTGAACAAGTCTATCGACGGCCTGCTCTCCTCCAGTTCCCTCTCAGCCTCCGTCTGAAAAAAGCAAAATGCGAGAATGTAAACGTGGCTGGGGCGGAGTGACGCGGGGTGGGGGGGGGGGAGAGGGGTGGGGGGCGAGGGGGGAGAGCTGAGCCAGAGTGACACTGAGGGTGGGTGGTGGGGGGGCAAGGTGATGTGGGGGGGGAGAAAAAACAGCTGAGCCAGAGTGACGGGGGGGAGGGGGGGGGGGGGAGAGTGATGGGGTGAGGGGGGAAAGTGATGGGTTGAGGTGGGGAGGGAGAGCGATGGGGTGGGGAGGTTAGCGGCAGGTCAGTAACACAGTGAGGGGGGTGGTCTCAGACAGCACCTCCTCAGGGGGCCTCTCCGCAGACTCTGGCTCTGGCTCCGCTCCCGATTCTCTGGGTGGGTTTGTCTGGGCTTCTGGGGGTGTCCCCGTCCGTGCCAACGTCAGGAATTCACTGATGGAATCTTTCTCCTTCTCCTTCTCCTCGGCCGACACATCCCACCTCGAACGTCTCCTCGGGGTGGGGCCTGGTGGGGGGGGTCTCACTCATTTAAACCATACACACCCACACAGAGTCACACATACACACAGTCACACACACAGAGTCACACATACACACAGTCACACACACAGAGTCACACACACAGAGTCACACATACACACAGTCACACACACTCACAGTCACACATACACACACACTCACATAGAGTCACAGTCACACACACACAGTTACACACAGTTACAGAGTAGACCCAGACACACACAGTCAAACACACCCACCCAGACATGCTGACACAGGCACTCGCTGACATAGCTGACACTCACGGGTACAGTTTGTCGGTGGGGCGGAGGCCAGGGCGGGGGCCGGGGTGGGGGGGGCCTGGGACAGTGTCAGGAAGTTAAACACCGAGAACTTGTCACGTTTGACTTTGAGCAGCCCGACCTGCTGTGCCCTGCGGACACAAACACACACACAGTCAGCCCCAGCCCCCAGGGCAACACCCCCGCCCCCCCAGCCCCCAGCGACACCCCCCCCCAGCTCCCAGGCCCCAGGTACATACCCGGGGTAGGGGTCAGGGACATTGAAGCGTTTACACAGCACGGTGTGTGGGTGCCACTCAAACCTGTCCCTGGTCAGCTGCCCAAACAGCTTCATCTTCACAGCGGCCTCTTTGTCATTCACATCGCCCTGTGCGGAGAGAGACAGAGACAGAGAGAGAGACAGAGAGACAAGAGAGAGACAAGAGAGAGACAAGAGAGAGTTAGAGACCAAGACAGAGAGTGAAAAAAGAGAAAGAGAGAGAGAAACATAATAATAATAATCCTGGCGTTTGATATCGCGGCTTTTCACAACTTATCGACGTCTCAAAGCGTTTCTCAGAATAGACTGTAAAGTGAACTGACTGTATATATATTTGTGGGCGAAACGCGGCAGCCAATTGCGCACAGCAGCGTTCCCCCCCACACAGCGGTGTCCCCCCCCCCATCGAACAGTCGTGGATTGAAATGACCAGTTTTATTATTGTGTGTTTTATTTGAGGGATTATTATCAGGTGTGTGTGTGTGTGTATGTGTGTGTGTGTGTGCTGAGTAAGGAAACTTGCCCAAGGTTTCGCCCTGACCTGCCTGGATTCGAACACAGGTCTCTCACGCTTGTAAGGCGAGTGAGTGAGTGGCTCTAACCACTGAGCTACAGGAGCTCCACGAAACAGAGAGAGAGAGAGAGAGAGAGAGAGAGAGAGTGAGTAACGTTACCTCCTGTTCTGCGGGAACCTCCACGGTGTCCTGATTGTCCTCCCCCCGAGCGCTAGTGAAACGCGAGGCCAGGAACGCGTTCACCGGCTGGAAAAGCGTTGCCGATCGTAGAAACTCCTCCCGTTCCCGAGCCCGTTCCCACTCCGTCTGTCCGGCATCCAGGCAGCTGTCCAGGGCGTCTGCTCACAACACAACCACAATAATACAACAGCAACAACAACAACAGCAGCAACAACAACAACAGCAACAGCAACAACAACAGCAACAGCAGCAGCAACAACAGCAACAACAACACTAACGAACCACTGTGATAATGAAGGAGGAGCTGAGGGTCGAAAAGCGCACGGAGGATTGGGATTGTCTCAGTGAGATGAGATGAAGAGAACAGCCAGGAACAGTGACACTATCAGCGGCTAATAATAATAATAATAATAATCCGTGAATTTGAGACGTCTCAAAGCTGCTTCACAGAATATACTGTAAAGTGAATTGACTGTATATATATATATATATGTGTATATTTGTGGGAGAGCGAAACGCGGCAGCCGATTGTGCACAGCAGCGTCCATCCGTCCATCCCCCTCCTCAACGCCCCCCCCCACCCAGACACACACAGTCAGGGATTGAGTGACCAAGTGGAGGGGTTGTCGGCCGCTGTCAGTACTCACCTTTGTGTCCGGCCCGAAGCCTCTCCAGGTACTGCTCGTATCTCTGCTGTTTCTCCGGCAGCTTCAGGAAGGGTTTAAACTGTCCGCTTGCCCCGGGGGGGGGCTGGTCACTGGCGGCTGGTGTGGGCCGGGGGTGGGGCAGGGGGTGGGGCAGGGTCGGGGGCAGCGGAGGGCGGGCAGTGGGAGGGGCGCCTCTCTGCTGAGCTGCCTTCAGCCGTTCCTTGTCCGATTCTGTCAGGAGGTCGAACACAGAGCTGGGACCTGGCGACGGGCATAGAGATCAGGTCACACACCTCCAGCCAGCGTTCAGCAACGACAACAACAATTTATGCAGCGCCCTCCCTCACTGTGTGTGGGTGTGTGTGGGGGTAGTGAGTGGGGTGTTTCGGGTAGGGAAGGGGATGTGTGTGGGGGGGGTAGGAAGGGGTATGTGTGTGGGTGTGTGTGTATGTGTGTGTGTGGGGGGGCATGTATGTGTGTGGTGTGTGTGTGGGGTGTGTGTGTGGTGTGTGTGTGTGTGAGTGGGTGGGAGTACATGTGTGTGCGGTGTGTGTGTGTGAGTGGGGGGGTGTATGTGTGTGGTGTGTGTTTGTGGGGGGGTACATGTGTGTGGGGTGTGTGTGTGTGGGGTGTGTGTGTGTGTGAGTGGGGGGGTGTGTGTGGGGGGTACGTGTGTGTGCGGTGTGTGTGTGTGAGTGGGGGGGGGTGTATGTGTGTGGGGTGTGTGTGTGGGGGTGTGTGTGTGTGGTGTGTGTCTGTGGGGGGTGTTTGTGTGTGTGTGTGGGGTGTGTGGTGTGTTTGTGGGGGGGTGGGTGTGAGGGGGCTGTGGCTGGTACCTGGCAGAGTGGGCTCGCCTAGACACTGTTGTCGGCTCGCGGCAGTGAGCTGGTGCCGGCTGGGGGTGGGGGGCTCGGAGCTGAGCTGCCCCCTGGATGCTTGGAGGGCCTGAGCCAGGGCTGAGCTGCCCTGCCCGGGGGCAACCACAGGCCTGAAGTAATGGAACGGGCTGAACCCCCGCGGCAGCTCAGGGGCCTCGTAAACCTGGACAGACAGAGAGACAGAGACAGAGAGAGAGGATTCAACAGCCGTGGGCTACTCCCACATCACTAGCCACCCCAAATCCCCTGCCTCACTAGCCCCCCACCCACACTGCTCGCCCACACCCCACTAGCCCCCTACCCCCTGCCGTGCTAGCCCCCCCCCCTCCCCCCTCCTCCCCCGGCACTGACCTGTCTCGGGGCCGCTGGCTGTGCGGTGGGAGCGAATCCCGCCAGAGTTTTCCCCGGGAATGCCGAGCTCCGGCCGGTACCTGGAACGAGATCCCGAGTGTGGTTTAGCGTGGGAGCAGCTGGTGGGGGGGGGGGGGGGGGGGTGGCGGGGAGGGGGAGAGAGATGGCTATCCCATAATAATCAGTGTGTCCCACGCCCCAGTTACCTCTCGTTGCCGCCCGGCCGCGTGCCGGGGCTGTCCAGCCGTACAGTCGGTCCCCGGGCTCCTCCTCCCCCAACACTCGGTCATACCTCGCCAGGGAGTCTGTGCCGTAAACATCCTCATCATCCTCCTCCAGAGCCCCCACACCAAACCCCTACCAACACACACACACACACACACACAAGTCACTGTGAGAACACACACCACAGCCCCCCCATCAAATACAGCCCCCACACACACCAAACCCCTACCAACACACACACACACACAAGTCACTGTGAGAACACACACCACAGACCCCCATCACATACAGCTCCAACACACACACACACCAACCCACTACCAACACACACACAAGTCACTGTGAGAACACACACCACAGCAACACACACACAGCCCCCAACACACACATACACCAAACCCCTACCAACACACACACAGCCCCCCACCCCACCACCAAACCCCTGCCATCACAGAGAGCACACATCACCGCGAACACACACAGACCCCAACACACACATACACACACACACACACAAACCCCCACAATCCATACAGCCCCCACACCCACCCCCTGCGTACCTGTCCTGTGATGCCCAGCTTGCGCCCTGTGCTGGAGGGAATGTCCCCCAGCAGGGCCCGCGCTCTCTCTGACCCCATGTCCCGTGTGTGGGGGGTGGCGGAGGCTGTGTAGAGGGCCAGGCTGGGGTCCAGCCCACTGTAACCCAGGCCGTGTCGGTCGGCCTTCACACTGAACACTACCGGGATCACATCCTTGGGGGCAAAGGTCACGTTTTCGGGCTGATATTCATCCTCGTCGTCCTCCTGTGGGGAGAGATGAGGGAGGGCGGGGTGGGGGGGGGGGGGGGGAGAGAGAGGGAGGGGGTGAGGGGGGGCAGATAGCAGTTTGTACACAATACACTCCCATCATCTCATACAGTGTGTCTCACATTGGGGGGGTGGTGGTTGGGGGGGCCGAGGACACACAAACATACACACGTCACAAAGCCTCACAGTAATCACAGTCAGTGTCTGGCCAGCTCTCCATCCTCATCAACATCCCACACAGCCCCCAGCCCCCCAAACAGCCCCCAGCACACACACAGCCCCCAGCACACACACAGACCCCAGCACACACACAGACCCCAGCCCCCCACACAGCCCCCAGCACACACACAGCCCCCAGCACACACACAGACCCCAGCACACACAGACCCCAGCCCCCAGCACACACAGCCCCCAACACACACACAGCTCCCAGCACACACAGCCCCCAACACACACAGACCCCAGCACACACAGCCCCCACACAGCCCCCAACACACACACAGCCCCCAGCACAAACACAGCCCCCACACAGCCTGTAGCATGTCAGGAAGCCGGGAGCCGGTGGGGACGAGGACAGAGACGCCTGGGACGAGGGCAGAGACGCCTGGGACTCACTTGCGACCCGTCCGAGCCGGTGGCCGGCAACGAGCAGCCGTAAACTGCCAAACCAGGACCTGCCGCGGAGAGACAGAGAGTTAGTGAGACCCCCGGCCTAACCCCCCCAGCCGGTCTGTGTGCGGAGCTGGGGGAAGGAGGGTGGGATGTGTGTGCGTGGGGGGGAAACGGGGGTGGGTGGGTGGGTGGGGATGGTGGGTGTGGGGAGGGGGGAAACGGGGTGGGGGGGGGGGGGGCGAAGGAAAATAAGATGCGTTCCTCACCAAGTCTCCGCCGTTGCCGCCGTTTCCTCCCCTGGCGCGGCCCGAGCCCCTGACCTTCTTTCCAGCCCATTCTGCGTAGTAACTTGACCCCCATGGTCTCCCTGTAACACAGTCACAGGGCCTGTCGCTCTGCCTTGGCACCTCCTCGCAACACACTCGCGTTCAAATCCATTCCCTCCCTCCCTCCCTCCAACTCTCTGTGACTCTGTCTCTAACTCTGAACTCTCTAGACTATCTCTAACTTTCTCCCTCCCTCCCTCCCCGACCTTGTCACTCCTCAATCCACCTCCGCTAGACCGGCCCTGCCCTTTTTTGTTGTTTTGATCATTATAATAATAATAATAATAATAATCCTGGCATTTGATATCGCAGCTTTTCACATTTTATCGACTGTGTCTCAAAACGCGTCACAGAATAGACTGTAAAGTGAATTGACTGTGTATATATTTGTGGGGAGAGCGAAACGCGGCAGCCAATTGCGCACAGCAGCGTCGTCGTCGTCCCCCCACACACCACACACAGATACAGTCGTGGATTGAAATGACCCATTTTATTTATTATTGTTTTTTTTTTTTGAGGGATTATTATTAGGCGTGTGTTCGTGTGTGTCTGTGTGTAGATTAATGAAACTTGCCCAGGGTTTCGCTCTCGGATCTGTCTGGATTCGAACACGGATCTCACACTTGTAAGGCGAGTGAGTGAGTGAGTGTCTCTAACCACTGAGCTGGAGGAGCTCCACCTGCATTTTGACTGTGTTATAATTTGAAGCCTTGTCAGCCTAGTGACCCAGGTGAACACACAGAGAGACCAGCTCCCCCACCCCTCCCAGCTTTCCCCACTGCCTGACCCCTCCCTGGCGAGCAGCCTGTCCGAGCCCCGGGGAAGCCACTCACTTTGCCGGGGAGATCAAATCGTCCAGGATGGTGGCTCCCGGGATGGGTGCGGTCACCCCGGCCAGCGCCCGGGCCTTCTCCCGGATCTTGTCGGTGGATTTGGAGGCGAAATTCTCCCTGGTGCTGATCCGTGTGGGTGCAATTCCATGTTCGTTCAAATCCTTCAAAACACAAACACACAGTCAGTGTAGGGCAGGGGTGGGGGGGGGGGGGGCAGGGTCAGCCCTGGGGGGGGGAGGGGGGTCATGGCTGGGGGGGGATCATGGCTGGGGGCTCTGGGCTGGGGATGTCAGGGCTGATGGGGGTCAGGGGTGGGGAGGTCAGGGCTGGGGGGGTCAGGGCTGGGGGGGTCAGGGCTGGGGGGGTCAGGGCTGGGGGGGTCAGGGCTGGGGGTATCAGGGCTGGTGGGGGTTCAGGGCTGGGGTGGTTAGGGCTGGGGGGAGGGGGCAGGGTCAGAGCTGGGGGGGAAGGGAGGTCACGGCTGGGGGCTGGTCAGGGCTGGAGGGGGGTTAGGGTATGGGAGAGGTCAGGGCCTGGGTGGGTTAGGGTCAGGGTGGAGGGGGTGTCAGGGACAGACAGGGGGGGGTGGGGGGA
>CM068756.1:10000-149257 GCA_035084275.1 Hydrolagus colliei | reverse complement strand
TTGACATGAGCAGTAATGGAGGGTCCACGGTGAGAGTGTGGCCAGCCACCCTGACCTCTGTGATGTAGAGAGACCACCATCAGGGCTAGTCCTCAGCCAATGGAGCCCCATTCCCTTGGCCTCACTTCCTCCATCACCTCCTGTAAGAGGCATCTCAAAACCTCTTCTATCAAACTGTCCCCCTCCCCGCCCACCCTGTCCCAACCCCAGTTTGGGTCGAAATTCCTGATTGTCAGGGGTTTGCGACGCTGCACAAATATCACTTTATATTGTAAATGAGTGAACAGATTTGGGTGTAAACCAGAGGAAAGTCTTACTTGGGAATGTGAAGGTTAGAGGTTCTCAGACTTGTCCAATATCAGTCAGTGGCTCAGTGTGCGTCACCTCAATCCCCAATCCCTGTGTGTGGGAGGGGGGTGGGTGGTGGGAGTGTGTCTCCCTGTGTGTATGTGGGGGGGAGGGGCTGTGGGTGGTGGGAGGAACCGCTCACAGCCGCTATAAGAGCCGCAGTTACCAGCAGCCGAGCCCAGGTGCCGAGGTGAGTGTCAGCTCTGCTCGGGATGGGAGGGACAGAGGCTGCGAGACAATACCGGAGGGGGTGGCTGGGTGGGTGGGTGACCGGCTCAGGCTGGGTGGGTGGCTGGGAAGGTGGGGGCTATAGCTGGCTCAGGCTATGGGGGGTGACTGGGTGGGTGACTGGCTGGGTGAGTGACTGGCTGGCTGGGTGGGTGGGTGGGTGGGTGGGTGGCTGGCTGGGTGGCTGGGTGGCTGGCTGGCTGGCTGGGTGGGTGACTGGCTGGGTGGGTGGGTGGGTGGGTGGGTGGGTGACTGGCTGGCTGGCTGGGTGGCTGGGAGGGTGAGTGGGACGGGCCGGGGGAGCCAGCAATGCGGCTTTTTATCCTTTCGCTGATTCTCGCAATTCCAGACCTTGAGAATCTTCAGTCAGAAACAAACTGAGATTCAGCAGAAAATAGCAATTTATTCCCTCAAACCCGTCACCGGGAAACCGGCTGCACACACATACGATACACACACACAGACACACAGGGTACTGACACACACACGGACACATGCACACACACACACAGACACACATGGTGCAGATACAGACACAGACAAAGAAAGACTCACAGACGCGCAGTCAGGGCGAGTGCTGAGTTACTGGGATCTCTCCCCATCACTGATGTTCCTCCATCCATTCACCCCTGAACAATCGCTGTTATACTGCCTGTGTTGGGGTGGGGAGGGAGGGGGGTAATCTGTCTCCCTCTGTGTGTGGGAGTCTGTCTCCCTGTGTGTATTCCCCCCCCCCCCCCCGCTGTGTGTGTATCTGTCTCCCTGTGCCTGTGTGTTCGTGTCCGCTATGTGTGTGTGTGTCTCCCTGTGTGTTTGAGTGGGTGTGCCCGCTATGTGTGTGTGTGTGTCTCCCTGTGTGAGTGAGGGTGTGTGTGTCTCCCTGTGTGTGTGTGTTTCTCCCTGTGTGTGTGTGAGTGTGTGTGTCTCCCTGTGTGTGTGAGTGTGTGAGTCTCCCTGTGTGTGTGTGTCTCCCTGTGTGTGTGTCGCCATGTATGTGTGTGTCTCCCTCTGTGTGTGAGAGTGTGTGACGGGCTGCCTGCCCTCTCTGGTTACAGGTGTCCGCTGTGTGTGAGTGTGTGTGTCTCCCTGTGTGTATGTGTGTGTGTGTGTCTCCCTGTGTGTGAGTATGTGTGTCTCCTTGTGTGTGTGTGTGTGTGTCTCCCTGTGTGTGTGTCTGTGTGTGTGAGAGTGTCTGTCTTCCTGTGCGTGAGTGTGTGTCCCTGTGTGTGTGAGTGTGTGTATGTCTCCCTGTGTGTGTGAGAGAGAGTGTGTGTCCCTGTGTGTGTGTGTGAGTGTGAGTGTCTGCCCTCTCTGGTTACAGATGTCCTGTGAGAGGGTCCGCTGTGTGTGTCTGTATCTCCCTGTGTGTGTGAGAGAGTGTGTGTCCCTGTGTGTGTGTGAGTGTGTCTCCCTGTGTGTCTGTGTGTGTGTCTCCCTGTGTGTGTGTGAGTGTGTGTCTCCCTGTGTGTGTGTGTGTGTGTGAGTGTCTGCCCTCTCTGGCTACAAATGTCCTGTGGGAGACTCCGCTCTGTGTTGCGCCTGTTGGTGACCAGTGTGTGTGTGTCCCTGTGTGTGAGTGTCTGTGTCTCCCTGTGGGTGTGTGTGTGTGTGTGTGTGCCTGTGTGTCACTGTGTGTGTGTGTCTCCCTGTGTGTGTGTGTGTGTGCCTGTGTGTGAGTGTGAGTGTCTGCCCTCTCTGGCTAAAGATGTCCTGTGGGAGACTCCGCTCTGTGTTGCGCCTGTTGCTGACCAGTGTGTGCGTGTCCCCGTGTGTGAGTGTCTGTGTCTCCCTGTGGGTGTGTGAGCCTGTGTGTGAGTGCCTGTGTCTCCCTGTGTGTGTGTGTGTGTGTGAGTGTCTGTGTCTCTCTGGCTACAGATGTCCTGTGGGAGGCTCCGCTCTGTGTTGCGCCTGTTGCTGACCGGTGTGTGTGTGTGTGTGTGTGAGTGTGTCCCTGTGTGTGTGTGAGTGTGTGTGTGTGTGAGCCTGTGTGTGAGTGCCTGTGTCTCTCTGGCTACAGATGTCCTGTGGGAGGCTCCGCTCTGTGTTGCGCCTGTTGCTGACCAGTGTGTGTGTGAGTGAGTGTGTCCCTGTGTGTGAGTGTGTGTGTCCCCCCCCCTGTGTGTGTGTGTGTGTGAGCCTGTGTGTGAGTGCCTGTGTCTCTCTGGCTGCAGATGTCCTGTGGGAGGCTCCGCTCTGTGTTGCGCCTGTTGCTGACCGGTGCGTTCGCGGTGACCGTGTTGGGGACCATCACCCTGGCCTATGTCAAGGGATATAAGTTCGGCTCCACCGAGAACTATCACCTGTCGTTCGGCGTTTACGGCGCCATCCTCGCCCTGCACCTGTGTGTGCAGGGCCTGTTCGCCTTCCTGGAGCAGCGGCGGATGAGAGGCCGGGGCGGGCAGCCGGTGGGGAAGGACCCGGGCTCCGTGGCGCTGTGTATCGCGGCGTTTCAAGAGGATCCCGAGTATCTCACCAAGTGCCTGACGTCCGTCAAGAGACTGTCGTTCCCGGACCTGAAGGTGGTGATGGTGATAGACGGTAACGGCGCCGAGGACATGTACATGATCGACATCTTCCACCGCGTCCTGGGTCAGGGCAACGCCGGCTCCTACATCTGGAGCAGTAACTACCACGACACCGGACCCCGGGACACGGACTACACCGTGACCGAGGGCCGGCGGCGGGTGGAGCAGACCGTGACACACAGTCAGTACTCCTGCATTATGCAGAAGTGGGGGGGCAAGAGAGAGGTCATGTTCACAGCCTTCCGCGCCCTGGGAGACAGCGTGGACTACATACAGGTGGGTGAGGGAGGGGAAAGGGAGGGGGAGAGGGAGGGAGGGGGGGGACGACTGTGTCTGTGTTTAAACCTCTCATTGTGAGACTTTCTGGGAGATTAACTTTAGTTACTGGGAAAGGAAATATAATCTGACATTTTAATGTGATGGAGAGACAATGAATGGAGATCAAACAGTTGCAGTGGTTCTGCTGAAATCCCTCTCGGTGTCTCCTCACTCACACAGACACACAGACAGACACACACAGACAGACAGACAGAGACAGACACACACACAGGCAGACACATAATTCGCAGTTCTGATACATCAGTTCCATCCTCGTTTATTCTCATTGGTTTGTGAAACTGGCACCAAACGCATTGCGCTGAGACAATAATAATAATAATAATATAATTAACGGATCATGATTTTAATGCACTCACTCCGCCTGTGGGGTGTTTTCTCAGCCCGGGGGGGGTGGGGAGGGGGGGGTGGGGGTGGGGGGCGCCTGTGAGCGCTAATCAGTGCCTCCTCTCTCAGTTCTAAACTCACTTTAGTTCACAATCTGCCAACCTGCGGCGACTCTCTCTCTCGAATCAGAATCACCGGAATTTTTTTTTTAAAAAGTAATGTTTTTAGGCGAGTGTTTTTCCCCTTTTAACCCGAGTTTAACCTGAGACCAGAGACGCCCACCCGCTCACACACCGACAGCCAACCCCCTGTTTGTCGGTGCCGCACAGAGAAAACATCACTCAGTCAACTCGGCCCCAAAATGATCAGGTCGCTGCATTTTACAGCAAGTCTTGGAAGATTTTTGAAAAGTATAAAGTGATGATTAATTGTATTAAAATACCTGATCCCCTGACTCTGTCCCTCACACCCTCCCCGCACTCTGTCCCTCACACTCTCACACCCTCCCCGCACTGTGTCACTCACACTCTCACACCCTCCCCGCACTCACAGCCTCCCGCACTCTGTCCCTCACACCCTCCCGCACTCTGTCCCTCACACCCTCCCGCACTCTGTCCCTCACACCCTCCCCGCACTGTGTCACTCACACCCTCCCCGCACTCACATCCTCCCGCACTCTGTCGCTCACACCCTCCCCGCACTGTGTCACTCACACCCTCGCGCACTCTGTCCCTCACACCCTCCCGCACTCACACCCTCCCGCACTCTGTCCCTCACACCCTCCCCGCACTCTGTCCCTCACACCCTCCCCGCACTCTGTCACTCACACCCTCGCGCACTCTGTCCCTCACACCCTCGCGCACTCTGTCACTCACACCCTCCTGCACTCTGTCACTCACACCCTCCCCGCACTCTGTCACTCACACCCTCCCCGCACTCTGTCACTCACACCCTCCCTGCACTCTGTCACTCACACCCTCCCGCACTGTGTCACTCACACCCTCCCGCACTCACACCCTCCCGCACTCTGTCACTCACACCCTCCCGCACTCTGTCACTCACACCCTACCGCACTCACACCCTCCCGCACTCTGTCACACACACTCTCCCGCACTGTGTCCCTCACACCCTCCCGCACTCACACCATCTTTAAATCGACATGTAACGGTACGTGACATCTGTGTGATTGTTGTTGTTGTTGTTGACGTGGGAATCCTGTGTTAATATTGAACCTACAATCATTAAATCACTTTCCCCGGCTCAGGCGGCTGGTACCATGGTCAGAGCGCCACCTCTGGGCGGGATGTGTTACTGCAGTGTTGGGCTGTGAGTCACTGTGCTCTTGTTGTTGTTGTTGTTGCATCTCAGGTGTGTGATTCTGACACTGTGCTGGACCCCGCCTGTACCATAGAGATGGTGAGAATCCTGGAGGAAGATCCCAACGTGGGAGCAGTGGGAGGAGATGTACAGGTCAGAGCAATGTTCCTACAGAGGTGACAGTTGGAGGAAAACGTCTCTTTGTCTCTTGGTGTGTGTGTGTCTGTATCTGTGTGTGTGTGTTTGTATCTGTGTGTCTGTATGTGTGCGTGTCTGTACCTGTGTGTGTGTGTCTATATCTGTGTGTGTCTGTATCTGTGTGTGTATGTCTATATCTGTGTGTCTGTGTGTGTGTGTGTCTGTATCTGTGTGTCTGTATCTGTATCTCTATATCTGTGTGTGTCTGTATCTGTGTCTGTATGTGTGTGTGTCCGTACCTGTGTGTGTATGTCTATATCTGTGTCTCTGTCTGTGTGTGTGTGTCTGTATGTGTGTGTGTCTGTATCTGTGTGTATGTCCGTATCTGGCAATTGGCATCTTGTGACTAAAGGAAACACATCAGCAATTATTTGTGAAGCCTTTTGACCACATTGTTACGGCTAATTGTCACTTATCATTTTTATTCTGTTTTCATCCCAACAGATCCTGAATAAATACGACTCGTGGATCTCCTTCCTGAGCAGTGTGCGGTACTGGATGGCGTTCAACGTGGAGCGCGCGTGTCAGTCCTACTTTGGTTGCGTCCAATGCATCAGCGGCCCGTTGGGCATGTACCGGAACTCCCTTCTCCGTGTGTTCCTGGAGGATTGGTACAACCAACAATTCCTGGGATCCAAGTGTAGTTTTGGCGATGACAGGCACCTGACTAACCGAGTGCTCAGTCTTGGCTATAAAACCAAGTACACGGCTCGCTCCAAATGTTTGACTGAGACTCCCAGCACGTACCTGCGCTGGCTCAACCAACAGACACGTTGGAGTAAGTCCTACTTCCGCGAGTGGCTGTACAACGCCCTCTGGCTGCACAAGCATCACCTGTGGATGACGTACGAGTCCATCGTCACCGGATTCTTTCCCTTTTTCCTGATCATGACGGTAATTCAGCTGTTCTACAGCGGGCGCCTGTGGAATATCCTACTCTTCCTGCTGACGGTTCAGACGGTGGGGATGATCAAGGCCACGTACGCCTGCCTGCTACGCGGCAGCATCGTCATGGTCTTCATGTCCCTGTACTCTGTCCTGTACATGTCCAGCCTCCTCCCGGCCAAAATCTTCGCCCTGTTCACCATCAACCAGGCCGGGTGGGGCACCTCAGGACGCCGGCGTATTGTGGTCAATCTGATTGGGTTGGTGCCGGTGTCGGTCTGGTTCTCTGTCCTGGCAGGAGGCCTTGCCTACACCATTTACCGTGAGGTCCAGGTCCCCTTCAAAGAGACCGAGAGGACGTTCCTCATTATCGGAGCCATAATCTATGCTTGTTACTGGCTCCTCCTTCTCTCCCTGTATCTCGCCATCATGGCTCGGCGCCGAGGTGAGAAACCAGAGCTTGAGGACCTGGTTTTGATGGAGGCCTGAGTCCCTGGTCCGGGAGCTGGGGTAGAGATGTAGGGTCCAGTTGCTCCTCAAGCTCAAGCCAATGACTGGAAAACAAGCCCTTTCCACCGTGTCACACAGCCTCTGGCACAGGGCCCCTCATATGTGGAGGATTTTGGTGAAGATTCTGCTCACCAGTTTATGAAGAGCATTAATTCCCTGAGGCACCAAATTGACACCATGGACAAACCGGTTTAGTTACCGTGAGAGGCTGGAGGGACAGGATATATTCTCAAAGATCATGTTTGAGGGTAATGCGAACGAAATGTTTAAATTAACAGAGAACAGGCAAAATAGATAGGAAACAAACCTTCCTGAAGTGGGGAATGCACTAACCCAGAAGCATGTCGACGCAGGTTCAGTTGGGATGCTTAGAGATAAATATTTGGGAGGTAAGGAAAAATATATATCCCATATCCCCCTTAATCCTTGTTCATTCCCTGGCCACTTTGAGGACACCTCCTTCAGGTCTCTCCCTCCAGCTCCAACTCACTCCCAATATTTTGCAGCCGATATTGTTTATCGTACTTTATTATACAAACGTAATGTTTTGTTGTTACCAGCCCAGGCCTCACGAACCTCCTGTACCCAAACAGCCTCGTCAAACACACATCTGTAGTGAGCCACACACAGTCCCCTCAGAAACCACACGTGGCTGAGTGGTTTGACGTTCGTTACCCTCGTCTCCCCCCGTCTTATTCGCTCGCCTGTATCCTCAGCTGCTCATCAGAGGCCAGTTTTTATGGCCCCAAAACCCTCTGCTCAACTTTTCAGTTTTAAGTATTTTAAGATTATTTTTGTAATTTAATGTTAACTGGTCACAACTAATTTGTTTTAAAAAATGCAAGCAAAGGACGAGACATGGGGCTCGACAATGATTGGGGTGCGGGGGGGAGCAGTTGTCTTTCCTGCCCTCACCCTCCGGCTGGGTGGGTGGGGGGGCAGTGTTGCTATGACTCCAGTTCCGTTACACAATCAACATTGGATTCCTGGATGGAGTCAATCCCAGGTGACAGTTGTCCTGAGCTGGGACAATCCCAGGAAAGGTCGGGATAACATGGGAGAGTAAGAGCATTTGATTCGGCTTACATACGATTCACTTTTTTAAAATGCAAATACTTTATTTTTATATAAAACTGTTTGTGCGAGTTTATGTATTTAATATAACTGCAGGTTTTTCAACCCAATACTCTCGTCTTTTGTCTTTCCTCTTGTTTGGGTTAAGCAGCTTCTCGATGATTGATAACTGCTCACCCTCATCGTGGTTCGATTTATTTTTTACAAACGCCTGAGATTTTAAAACTGTTTTTTTTTAGCAAAATAAAGTTTTAAAGACTTGGATTGTTGTGAAAGTTTGGTTGGTAATACTGTATTCCAATCGAGGAAAATCCGGAGTAAAGGCAGGAAACCCTGGCAAGCGCTCTGAGACGCTTTCCTGGTGAAGGGCGATACACAAACAACAACAATAAATACAATTTGTTGAGAATCCCGACCACTCAGTCAGGGAATCCCAGTCAGTCTGTCTGTGTATCAGTTGGTCAGTGTCAGTCTGTCTGTGTATCAGTTAGTCAGTGTCAAGTCAGTCAGGGAGCAATGTCAGGAGGTATCAGGCTGGATCCACCTGAACAGGACCTGAAATTTTCCGACCACTTAAAGCCGACACTGTGATTCAGAGCAGAACTGGGGGAGCGTGACTTTGCCCGAGGTGCCGACTCCCAATGAGATCCTGGACTGAGCTTCTCTCTGTGACTTCAGGGGACATCAGTACACTGTGAAACACTCACTGAGAGATTAGTTGGGATTTCTACTGGCGACTTAGCCATTGGTTTTTCCCTATTAAACTTCAGAAAGCATTTGTTCTTTGATGTGAAGGCAGCGCAGACTGTAGTTGGCATGGATTATCTGCACGTTTCCCCCCCGTGACTGGGGTTTGTGGTAATGAACTGTATGATGATGCTGGGTCTGTGGCAGGGGCTCGACACCGAATCCCCCAATTCAGGTTGACTATTTCTCTGCCGAGTGCATCTCCCTGGCTTCAGGTCACAACATATATCCTCTCATTCCAAAATTGCAAAATGTTCACGAAAGTTTATCTTTTATTGTTGGTGTTCCAGCCACCGGTAAATCTTTTTGAGAATTACCTGGAATGAAATGAGCGGTTTGGAAATTCGCGTCACAAGCCGTACCTGGGGTACACACACGCACACACTCACACTCACAGCTTCTTGGGAACATTTGTGATGATGGGTTTTGGTCGAGTTTTGAAAATGATCTTTTTCTTGATAAGAGCGGTGACCAGATAATTAGTCACAGACTCTCCGTCCTCCGTGACCTCGGCCTCCAGCCGGCTTCCGGATGTTTCCTTTGAGGTTAAATGTTTGACCAGGACGGCAAACGGTCTCTCCAGGTGGCTGACTTTACCGTACAGGATGTGGTGGCCGATGATCAGGATTGGAACTCCCTGCCACAAAAACAATCGATCAGCGGTTTAGGTTAACACGGTTTCCTTATAAATCCACAAAATCATTTCATTCCTGCAATAAAGCGTCGGCAGGACCCAAACAAGACAGAGTTCCACATGTGTACATTCAATACATTCGCCGTTAGATCCCGGGGGGATATTTAGATAATACATCCATCGTGTCACACGCGAGATGTATTTGATGGTGACCTGGAGGCAGCCATGGTTGGTGTGAGGATAGTAGTCTACCTCTGTGGGGCAGATGGTGACCTGGAGGCCATGGTTGGTGTGAGGCTAGCTGTGTACCTCTGTGGTGAAGTGCAGATCCCCCATCAGGTTTCCGGCCAGCCCAGGGTGATGCCGAGACTCGATCTCTCCCTGGAGTTCCATCAGAAGCCACTCGGCCATACCCTCCTCTTCTCTTCTGTTTAGAGACGGATATTCTAGTGAAATCATGTACACGTTTTGTCATGAACGTCTCGCTAAATCAATGCTGTTTTCTCTGAGCCCCTCTGAGAGGGAGGGAAAGGTGGGTGGGGGGGGGGGGGGGGCAGGTCAGGGAGGAGGGGGGAGGAGTGGGAGGGAAAGGTGGGGGTGGGGGGGGTCAGGTCAGGGAGGAGGGGGAGAGAGGGAGGGAAAGGTGGGGGGGGGGGGGTCAGGTGAGGGAGGGAAAGGTGGGGGTTATTGTGTAATATACCGGTACACAGTGACTGGTTACCTGGACACTATAATCTGCACCATGACCCTGGGCAGCCCAGAGCCCGGCCACTGGGGGCGCTGTGACACCAGCAGCAGGCTCACCTCCTCACTCTCTGTCTGTGTGTGTGTGTCTCTCTTTCTCTGTGTGTGTCTCTCTCTATCTCTGTGTGTCTGTCTCTGTGTCTCTCTGTGTGTGTGTGTCTCTCTTTCTCTGTGTGTGTGTGTCTCTCTCTATCTCTGTGTGTCTGTCTCTGTGTCTCTCTGTGTGTGTGTGTGTGTCTCTGTCTGTCTCTGTGTGTGTGTGTGTGTCTATCTGTCTCTGCGTCACTGTATCTGGAACAATTTTCCCGCCAGCGAGTCGAGATGCGCGCGCATCCTTCACATCAGTTTCCGGTTGATAGGTCAACGCATGGCGGTCGGGCAGACAGTCTCTCCCCCCGGGTCACACTCTCCCTGAGACCCCCACCCCCCGGGTCACACTCTCCCTGACCCCCCCCCGCCCGGTCACACTCTCCCTGAGACCCCCACCCCCCGGGTCACACTCTCCCTGACCCCCCCCGCCCGGTCACACTCTCCCCCCCCCCCCCCCCAGGATGGCTGAGTTGCTGGTTCACCGGGTCAGGTTCTTTGACTACCTGCCGGCGGGGATCCGCTGTCTGACCCTCAGCTCGGAGCGGGTGGCGGCCGCGCGCCTCTCGGGGAGTGTGGAGATCTTCAGCTTCAACAATAACTTCTTCCAGGAGAAGGTAACAGCCCCTCACCCTCACTAGCCACTCACTAGCCCCTCACTGAGACACTAGCCCTCACTAGGCCCTCACTGAGACACTAGCCCTCACTAGCCACTCGCTGGCCCTCACTGAGACACTAGCCCTCACTAGCCACTCACTGGCCCTCACTCGCCCTCCCTGAGCCAGACCAACAGAGACCTGGGAGTCAGGTGTGTGCTCTTGTATTTGACAACGTGGAGAAGTGCAGTGAGAGGTGTGGGCGGCAGAGTTTCCCGTCAGGAGGACGTCCTGAGGCGCTGAACAGTCATAGCTTCGTGTCCCACCCCTCCCGTCTGCCCAGGCGGAGCTTCGTGTCCCAGGCGTAGCTTGGGTGAGCCTGGACGTCCGACATCGACACTTTGATCCTCAGTGATGTTTATTTGCTGAGAAATTATTCCTTTTTGCAGGTGATTCCTGGGGATGACAAGAGATCCATTGAAGCGATGTGTTGGGTGGGATGTGACCGGCTGTTCACTGTGGGATTGACTGGAGAGATCACGGAGATGGATCTGCGGAGCCTGTGTCCGAAGTACAGCCTGGATGGTTATGGTGGCCCTGTCTGGTGTGTGAGCTGTAACCCCGAGGAGACGCACCTGGCGGTGAGTTCCAGGCTCCCTGCCCGACTGTCACGGTAACCGACCTTGAGGAGAGAATCCAACTGACTGTGCAGCTAACCCGCGCAGTCCCTGATGTGGGAGTTTCCATGGACAGTGCGGAGGGAGCTTTACTGGGTCTCTAACCCTCACATTGACATCGTGAATGGACAGTACGGAGGGAGGTTAATTGTGTCTGTAACCCACGCTCTACTGTTCTTCACGACTGTTTTGAGAATTTGAAGAATAAAAAGAACGTTTTAACGCCATTATCTGTTCAGTGTCTGGACAGGGAGAGAGAGAAGAAAGTAATTGGTCTGCCTGTTTGTGGTTGGAGTAACCCCTAACCCCCTTCTGTTTGTCCCGCAGATTGGTTGTGAAGACGGTTCAGTCAAACTGTTTGAGATTATTCCAGAAAAGCTTCAGTTTTCAAGGAATCTGGATCGGCAGAAAGGTTCCACAATAAACATTTTTATTTTCCCCAGTGAAGTGGCTCCAGCGCACATGTACACACTATAATAAATGTATATTTACTGTGGAGAGGAATTCCCAAATTGCTGATGTCAGTGTCACGCTGCTTTTCAAATCCCTTCACTCTGTCCCGGCATCTCCCTCCCTGTCCGACTGACTCTCGTATCACCAGGCGCCTCCACTTACTGACCCTGGCCGTCTGCTCGTCCTTTGTACCCCATCACAGGTCACGCTTACAGGCACTACTCCTCCAAACCTCTGGAACAATCTCCCTCCATCCCTCCGCCTTGTCCCCCCCTCTCCCGTTTTTCAAGTTTCCCCTGAAGACCTTCCCCTTTGACCTTATGGTCACCTATTCCCCCCCCATCCACGGGGCTCGGAGTCTACGTCAGCCTCTGTCAGCTCTGAGTACCTCCCCTGCGTGGACGATGTGTTGTCAGTGTGTTGGTGAATGCCAGTGTCGGTGGCGATGGTGGGGAAAAGGTGGGCCTGGGTGAGGAACGTGAGCAGTAATGTGTGTGAATGTCTCCCCCATTCCAGGGCGTGTTCTCTCGTTGGCCTGGCACAAGGCTGGATCACTGATAGCAACAGGGTCTCTGGATGTCATCTGTGTGTTTGATGTCAAGTCTGGTGAGTAGGAGGTTAGGGCTGATCCAGCAACAGTTCTCTCTACTTTCCCTCTCTCTCTCTGTCTCCCTCTGTCTCTCGCTTGCTCACTGTCTCTCTCTCTCTCTCTCTGTTTTTCTAGGTCACGTTGTGCAGAGGATGGATGTGGACCGCCGTATCTCCAGCCAGCCCAATCGCGAGTGTGTGGTGTGGAGTCTCCTGTTTCTCAGCGACAGTATTGTGAGCGCTGACTCCACTGGGAAAGTGCAGATGTGGGACTGGCGAATGGGAACCCTCCTGAGCTCTCACCACGTCACCAAGTCTGACGCCTTGTCATTGGCGATGAACCCGGTGAGAATCCCCCCCACACCACCCTCGTTTATACCCAGCTGTGGGTGTGATGTGTCCTCAGAGTGACTGTCTCTGGCCTCACCATGGGCCCCTCTCTATCTCCTCTCAGGCGGAGGACAGCATCGCTGTGGGAACATCAGAGGGAACCGTCATCCAGTTCCAGCTGCTGGAGACCAAGTCTGGGGGCAGCGACCTCAAGTGGGTTAGAACCAAAACATTTAAATACCACACACACGATGTGCGGGGCCTGGTGCACACCACATCGGCCCTCATCTCCGGGGGTGAGTCACACACTGGGCTGGGGGTGGGGGGGGCTGGTGGGTGGGTGGGTGGGGGTGGGTGGGGGATTGGGGGATGGGGCATGGGGTGTTGGACTGAGAGGGGCTGGAGACACTAATCACTCTTCTCTTCCTGGGTAAGGTTTGGATGCTCAGCTGGTGCACCGCCCCCTGATGGACAAAGTGGAAATTAAATCATATGAGGCTGCACTTCGCAAAGTCATCTTCCCTCACGTAGGTGTCTGTGGGTGGGGGGGGAATGTGGGGTAATTGGGGGAGGGGCTGTGGGGTAATTGGGGAGGGGGTGTGGGGGGGGAGGGGCAATGGGTGGTTGGGAGTGGGTGTGCAGTAGTTGGGGGAGGGGATGGGTAGTTGGGGGGTTTGGTGGAGGGGGGCTGGGGGTGTTGGGGGAGGGGCTGTGGGGGGTTTGGGGGAGGGGGGGTGGGGGATTGGGGGAGCGGCAATGGGGTGGTTGGGGGAGGGGCTGTGGGGGGTTTGGGGGAGGGGGTTTGGAGGAGGGGCAATGGGGTGGTTGGGGGAGGGGATGTAGGGGATTTGGGGGAGGGGGTGTGGGGGTGTTGGGGGAGGGGCAATGGGGGGGTTGGGGGAGGGGATATGTGGTTGAGTGTTAATGGAATGTCATCTCTTTAGCGGAGTTTGGTGAGTTGCAGTCGGGAAGCAAAGCTTCTTCTGTTCCAGTTCCCGAATCAGCTGGAGCTTTGGTCGTTGGACCATTCGCTTCTGACAGGTCAGTTCTCCCCCCTCGCCTCCCCCCTCGTCTCCCCTCCTCACTCCCCTTGCCTCCGCCTTCCCCTGTCTTAGCCCTCCCCTCCCCGTCTCCCCTCCCCGTCTCCCTTCCCCAGTCAGTGGTCTGTGGTGAGAATCAGACACAACATTACACTCTTGTCCCTGTTTCAGGCACTGACATCATGGCTCCCACAGACAGCAAACCTGACAAACTACTTCAGCTGAAAAAGAAGGTTTGAGGGAAAACTGTACGGGGAGTGGTGGGGAGTCTGTGGGTGGGGATTCTGTGGGTGGGGAGTCTGGGTGGGGAGTGTGTGGGCGCGAAGGGGTGGGGGGGAGAGGGAGTGTGTGGGTGGGGAAGTGGGTGTGTTGGATGGGGAAGTGGGTGTGTTGGATGGGCTGGGGAGAGAGGGAGAGGGGGAGCTGTATTGAGTTTTAAGCCTCTGGTTGATTCTCTGTCTCAGGGCTCGGATCACATTCACTGCTGCTGTCTGTCTCCCTGCGGGGAGTGGATCTCCTATGCCACGGCTTCCCGTGTCTGCGTGTATCGCGTCCGGTACCAGGGAGGCTCCGTCACTGTCACCAGGGTACGTGCTTTGTGG
Organism: Hydrolagus colliei; assembly: GCA_035084275.1. Classification (NCBI taxonomy): domain Eukaryota; kingdom Metazoa; phylum Chordata; class Chondrichthyes; order Chimaeriformes; family Chimaeridae; genus Hydrolagus; species Hydrolagus colliei. Next base: position 135,011 of record CM068756.1, on the reverse strand, counting down.
GAGACGGCAATGTGGGGTGAGGTGGGGGGGGGCGCTGGCTAGTGAGGGTGGCTGTAGCCTGTGTGGTGGAAGGATGGGGCTGAGGGTTGCTGAGGGTTGGTTGAGGATCTGTGGTGATGTGAAAATGAAACCCACCAGCTGCTCCCTCATCCCCATCTCTCTCCTCACCTCCCAGCCCCCGTCCTAACTGACATCATCAGCCTCTCCCTATCCATCGGCACTGTTGTGGCCTGCGTGTGTGTCTATGGTGGGGGGCTGTGGGTGGGGGCTGTGGCTGTGGGTGGGGGCTGTGTTGTGACTGTGTGTGTGTCTATGGTGGGAGGCTGTGTTGTGACTGTGTGTGTCTATGGTGTGGCTGCTGTGGGTGGGGGCTGTGTTGTGACTGTATGTGTCTGTGGGCAGGTTGCTGTGGGTGGGGCTGTGGGTGGGGGCTGTGTTGTGACTGTGTGTGTCTATGGTGGGGGCTGTGGCTGTGGGTGGGGCTGTGTTGTGACTGTGTGTCTGTGGGCAGGTTGCTGGGAGGCTGAGGCAGCTCCGTGGTGTGCAATCCCTGGTGTTCTCGGCAGATTCCACGCGTCTGTTTGCCGGCTCGGAGAGGAGCGCTGTTCACGTCGTGGATGTTACAGGATCTCAGTGCACTGAGTTGCACATCTTCACCCCCAAATCTGGTGAGCACCCCCCCACCTGCCTGGCTACACACAGCCTGGCTACACACAGCCTGGCTACACACAGCCTGGCTACACACAGTCTGGCTACACACAGTCTGGCTACACACAGTCTGGCTGCCCTCTGCTCAGCTCATAATCAATACAGCAGTAAAGCTATTGTTTACATTCCCGTCAGTCAGTTTAATGGACTCAGTGATTGTGACTCTTCCCATTTGTGTCTGGGTGTCTGTCTCGCACAGGTTGCCAGGAATCCATCTCTCTGTTGTCTGTCAGCGCTGATGGGAAGTGGCTGGCAGCAGCAAGTCACGGCGGAGAGATAAACGTCTATAATCTGAAGCAGCTAGTGGTATGTCCAGCGCAATCCCTCCCTCCCTCCCCCACCCACCTTCCCTTCCTCCCCACCTTCCCTCTTTCCCCCACCACCTTCCCTCCCTCCCCCCCACTCCACCTTCCCTCCCTCCCCCCCCACTCCACCTTCCCTCCCTCCCCCACCCCTCCCTCCCTCCCCTCCCCCCCCCCCTCCCTCCCTCCCCTCTCCCCCCCCCCTCCATGAATGTTTGTGTTGTTGCTGCTGTCCTGGGGGAGTTCTGGTGTTTGCTTTAATGCTGTATCTTTGTGTTGCAGCAACACTGCGTTGTTCCCGGCTATAACCAGCTTCCCACAGCGCTGGCCATTCATCCCCAGACCAACAACCTCCTCACAGTGCACACAGACCACCAGGTAGCTGGCATTAATAATAATAATAATTATTATTATAATCGCTTCACAGAATGTACTGTAATAATAACAACAAGAACTTGGTGCAGCCTTTGATGTGACCTCCTCCACGCAGGGCAGTGTCTCTGAAATAACTGCCCAAGAACAAACATATTGATGATGATGATGATGTCTCCAGGAGCTTCGTGCAGGTCAACTGACCTGATCCTTTGTACAAGGAAAATACCCGTCCCCGAGACTACAGAGTGAATCTGTAACGTTCAAACAGGAATGGCCGCCCACAGCCGAGTGGGCCTTGGGATGTCCTGACGTGAAAGGCAGTTCACAAGTGCCATGTTGTTGTTGTTGTTGTTGCCTATCCAAGCCGGGAAGTGATTGGCTGGCCTGGTACATGCTGAGGTGTGGGGGTGAGGGAGCCAGGCCTGTACACTGACCAGGCCAGTACACTGACCAGTGCACACTGGGCTAGTCCAGGACACATCCTGGGTACTTGTAAACAGATTATCAGGGACGGGACTCAGAGCTTGTTGACCCTCTGGTGTCTCCTCAGATTTTCGAGTTCTCTCTCAGCGAGAAGCGGTTCACAGCCTGGAGCCGCCAGCTGCAACAACAGGGTCTGCACCCAGAGTGGGCGGAGAGGGACACACCTGTCACACACATCACCTTCACTCCCAATGTCCGAACACAGTTCATGCTGCATGACATGTACATGTTCTGCGTCATTGACCAGACGCTGGTAAGCCAACTTTCTCCCAAGATCTCGACACAACGCTGATCCTGGCATCCCGGCTGAGGCCGGGCTATGGATTGTTGGGCTATTTGCTGCGACATTCAGATTAATTTCAGGATTCCCTGGTTTTCAGGGGGAACTAATTGTAACTGTTTGACTTTGTGTCCCAGCGGCTGCCAACAGCCAAGTGTCACCTCTACAATCAAGCCGCCCTGAGAGGCCTGTCAGCGAACGCACGCCGCAGCCAGGCCCACGCCTTCAAAATCTGCAAGAAATTCCAGGTTCGTCTATGGTTTGCTGATCTCTCCTCCACGGAATGTTTCCCTCACCTCCCCCCACACGCCCCCCCCCCTCAGCCGTTGTCTGATTCTGTGAATCATTGCTTCTCTGCAGCCGCTGCTTCACGTTGAGATGCTGTCTGAGGATTCACTTGTGGTTGTAGAGCGCCCCCTGATGGACATCAATATACATCTGCCAGCACCAGTCAAGCAGAAGAAATTTGCCACCTGATCAGGCCGCTGCTCCAGTCAACATTGCTCTCTGGAAACTTAGACTTTCCTCCAAAAACAATTCAGTGGATTTATAAAGATGCAATATTTTGTATTAAATAAATGCGTTATCAGTTTGGCGCCGATATCTACTTGTGGCTGACAGCCTGGCCCACCGGCTGTGGACTAGGATTGGCTGAGGGCGGGTGGGGTTTGTGATTGGCTGAGGGCGGTCGGCGGTTATGATTGGCTGAGGGCGGGCGGCGATTATGATTGGTTGAGGGCGGGCGGCGGTTATGATTGGCTGAGGGCGGGCAGGTTTTGTGATTGGCTGGAAGCCGCGGGCGGCAGTGACATTGAGATGGCTGCCGGGGTGTCGGTGAGGAACGGCGCGCCTCGGACCGGGCAGCTCGAGCTGTTCCTGAGGGACCGGGGCTGGTACCGTGTGAACGCCGAGCTGGGCGGGGACAGCCTGGGTCTGAGCGCCGAGGAGCCCGCGCTGGAGGCCGCCGCCTGGAATGGCGTCTCCAACGGGTCTCCCCGGCACCGCAGCCCGAGCCCAGCTCACATGAGCCCGGCTGGGCCGGCAGCCGGGAGCCCGGGGCTGCTTCCTGCCGAGGCGGGCAGCCCGAGTCCCGGGCCCGGGCCCTCAGCGCTGCTGGACCGGGTGCGCTCAGTGCGGGTAGTGAAGCAGGAGGCGGGAGGCCTCGGGATCAGCATCAAGGGCGGCCGCGAGAACCGGATGCCGATCCTCATCTCCAAGATATTCCGAGGCCTCGCCGCCGATCAGACCGGAGCCCTGTGCGTGGGAGACGCCATTCTGGCAGTCAACGGCGCCGACCTCCGTCACGCCACACACGATCAGGCCGTGCAGGCGCTGAAAAAAGCGGGGAGAGAGGTGCTGCTGGAGGGTGAGTGAGGGAGGGAGGGGGGAGAGAGGGGAGGGGGGAGACACTGAGGGGGAGGGAGGGGGGGAGACACTGAGGGGGAGGGAGGGGAGACACTGAGGGGGAGGGAGGGGAGACACTGAGGGGGAGGGAGGGGAGACACTGAGGGGGAGGGAAGGAGGGGGAGACGCTGTGAGAGTGAGGGAGGGGGAGACACTGTGAGGGAGGGGAGACACTGTGAGGGAGGGGAGACACTGAGGGGGAGGGAAGGAGGGGGAGACGCTGTGAGAGTGAGGGAGGGGGAGACACTGGGGGGGTAGGGAGGGAGGGGGAGACGCTGTGGGGGAGGGGTATGAGACACTGTGAGCGAGGGGGAGACTCTGGGCTGGAACCCCAGACTGTTTGCTGTCACGGCTGAATGTCGATCTCCCCGGAGCTGGACTGTAATGTAAACCTCACGGTGGGAACCAGATTAGCAGCAGGTCGGTGTACAGTGAAAATCTGATTTACTGCCGGTCAGATTGAAGGGCAAATTAATGGTGACTGGAGGATTAGGGCTGATCCTCTGTTATACAGAAACTGTACTAGACTGGAATTCACCAGGGAATGGAGAAGGTTATTTGAAGCTTGTGAGTTTACTCCCCCCCACCCCCCAGGTCCAAGCCTCTCTGTTTGCGCCATTGGGAGTCTGGTCTGCAACTGACCTCAGTGTCTTCATGTTCGGGAAGGAAATGTCATAGAATCCCATCACATAAATGGGTCACACAGTCCATCAAAGCCACTCTACTCTTTGAGTCAGGAGGCTGTGTTAAAAGTACATTACAGGATTTACTGTAAAGTGTAGTGACTGTTTGTTTTGTAAGAAATTTGCAAACCGCAGTGTGCCGCAAACAGCCATTAATTGAGTAACTATTTTTATCTGGGGGATTCTCAGTCGGTTCAATGAGAGAAACTTTCCGTTATTTGAATCGTGGAGTGTGATCTTTCATGCTGATTTAAACACGGAGACAGGACCTTGGCTTAAACCCCTCACCCCGAGGTACAGCTAATCTGACAATCCAGCACTTTCCAATCACTTAGACAACAACAAAATCACATTGTACAGCGGCTTTCACATCAGGAGGACATCTCAAGGCACCAAGCCTGAGTTCAAAGCCACAACACTCAGACTGGGTGCCTCTAACACACCAGGCTGACCTGACCTCCATATCCTTTACTGTTTCCCATCTTTAAGAATCTACAACAACAACAAAATCACATTGTACAGCGGCTTTCACATCAGGAGGACGGCTCAAGGCACTGGACAGGTTACTATTAAAAATAAACTTGAATTCAATAATTCTACGTTTCAACAAAATTCCTATTAGAATGGGTCAGTAGGTGGACTGCACTGGAGACCATCTGATTATTTGGTTGCTATGTAACTGATACTAATGAGCTTTTGCTGACCGGAGAGCACAGATTTTCACTTATCCCAACATGTCACACTAAATCCCTCATTTAATCTTGAATGTAGAACCAACACAACTATTGTGTGGATCTTGTGTGTCTGCCGGACAGGCTGATCTGGTTTGGTTCAATCCAGCCCATCGTTTACACCAGACGGTCAGGAATTTCTTGTGAAGTTTGGCTGCCGCCTGACTTCAGCGGCATTGGCATTTCTGTTCGGAGTTTCAGTGTTGCTAGAGGATTTAGAGTGTTTTGATTCTGGATTGTTGAAAGTTTAATGATCTTGTCAGCAAGCAGGCACTGATCTCATTTGTTTAACCCTCAGATTTTGGTTTCAATGTTCGTCATGTGGTGTGAGCTCTAAACACACTTGACTATGTGGAGTGAACTCCCTTAATACCAGTTAAATGCATCTGAGGCTTTCTTCCTGTAATTATTCACATCATCCTACTGTAGCACATTCCTGAGCGGTGGACAGGGTTCTGAGCTCTCTGTTGTAGCTGTTTGCCAGTGAGAGGAGGCAGTTAATTCCCCAGGAAGCACATTTGGAATCTAGTAATTCTCGGTTTCCTGTGCTGATGTATAGCTGGAAACGAGTCTTGTGGTTACTAACTGCTTGTTGCTGCGAATTGACATTGATTAAATATCCTTGTGACTTATTACATAAACGTGTTACCGCAAAGATTTTGATGCAGTTGAGGTCCGACCTCGCGTGTGCTTGAGGTCCTTAGCAACATCAATTTTGTTCAGAGTAACTTTGCTTGTCTGAGAAGACTGAGAGTTGGCAAATCCATTTGGGATCGAGGAACCACATATGTTAATGTGTTAAATTAACAGAATCTCACTTCTGGTTGGCATTATTGGATAATCGAACATTAGTGTAATAATCCTCAATACAGATATACAGTGTTTCTTCCTGTGCTTATTCCACAAGGATCAAATACTGGTTTCAAGAGTTACTGTTCAGCACAAATGTCTCTAGTGAGGGACAGTCTGCTTAGATACCCAGTGCCTGAAACCAAATGCGATCCACCCATCCAGCCATTGGCAACAGAGCCTTCAGCCACTCTGCCACCAACTTCTAGACCTCCGTCCCTCAGTCTTCCCACCTCACCCCCTCCCTGGCCTTCTTTACGGTCTCATCCCAAATCCCCCCCCTTTCCCATCCTCCCTCCCTCCCTCCCCATCCCCAGCACCTTAGGATGTCCTCCTGATGTGAAAGGCGCCGTCTATACGAGTATAATGTTGTTGTTCATTAGCTTTTGATTGGAGCTGCACTGAAGACCTTGTTGGCAGTAGATCAACAACGTAGATTTATTTAGCGCCATAACAACTCCACGTTGGCTGCATCTCAGAGCACTGAGACTGATCAGTTTAATTTTAATCGTTGTATCGCCTGTTCTCAGGAACCTCTGGCAATCTGTCTTTGTAATTATCATTCAACAGTCACATGTGGAATGCTGGCTTTCCAAAAATAGAATTGCTTTAAACAGGCCGATTAATTTAATCTGTGATGGGAATTTCAAATTCTCTCCAGTAGTAGAGAAAATAATTTGATCAATCTGAAAAATACATTTGTAGGATTGTTGTTGTTTATCCGCTCACTGAGCTGGGCTGAGCACCAAGCAACGGGAGGTGACTAGATGCCTGGTCAAAGAGATGGATTTTTAGGTGGGATTTAAAGACAGGCAGGATATGGGAGGGAAGGGGGGAGGGGGGGAGGGAGGGAGAGGGGGTTGGGGGCATATATGTGAAGGATGTGTTGTCTGACTCTGCTGCTTTCTCTCCCAGTGACATACATCCAGGAGGTGACGGCATACTTTAAAAAGCCCTTGTTGATAGCAGACATTGCCTGGGAAAACTCAACGCCATCATCTCCTCACTTGGGGGACAATGGCTTCACTTCCCCAAACACTGCCAAAGACCACAAGAGGTTCCCACTGAAGATGTGCTATATTACCCGCAACCTGACAATGCCTGATCCAGAGAACAGGTGAGAGGTTCAATAGCGTAATTGTTGATTGGCTTGTTATGAAAACAAGATGCATTACGCCTCCACTACCTACCCGCAACGCTGAGAGCCTGTTGAGCTCCCTTTCTCTCCTCTCTCTTCCCTGGTCTATGTACAGTAATGAGCTGCTCTGTCCTCTCCCCTCAGGCTGATCGAGCTGCTGTCACCCGATGGCAGACACACCATCATCCTGCGCAGTAAAGACGCTGCCACAGCTCACGCCTGGTTCACTGCGATTCATGCCAATATCTCAGCCTTGGTTCCACTGGTGTTGTCAGAGCTCAACCTGATGCTGGCGTCTAGTACCTCTGGCAGCCAAGAGATCCAGCATGTGGGCTGGCTCGCTGAACAGGTAAATCTCGATGGTGGGGTCTGGTGTTGAGGGTTGACATTGGGGAGGGGAAGAAAGGGGTTGTGAGCGGGAGTCTTTGAGGAGGGTGAAGTGATCATTCTTGTTGGAAACCTGGATTGCTGGCTGTACTGCCCTCACAGGGATATCTCGGCACATGTGTAAACTAGTCCTGTGCCTGCCTGAGGTTGCGGGTGTGTTTCTGCTCGAGTCTATTTAAAACTGTGGGTGTGACAAGCTGTTAGGTTGCTTTCCAACGAGATCTGTTCTGTCTGTGAATTAGCTGAAAGTGGAAGATGGGAGGCAACACTGGAAGCCAGTCGTCCTGGTTCTCACCGATAAAGACTTACTTCTTTACGACCGTGCCCCGTGGAATCAAGATTCTTGGCTATCGCCCAGTCAGAGCCACCCACTGCTGGCCACCAGGTACAATACCGTCAGCTGAACAATGGGCCGGGTTTGCTGTGACACCTCAGGAGAACACAGATGGATCAGTGTATTGGGAAGATAGGTGTCTGGTCAAATTTAATACAGAAGAGTGTGAAAGGAAAGATTTTAAGACAAAACTGAGAGAAATGTAGACTAAATGACAAAACTTCCCAATAGATGAGAGACCTAGGAGTGAACGTACATGTTTGTAGAATTTTGCTGTGCGCAGATTGGCTGCCATATCTCACCCACAAAATACGGGTTTGAGCTACTTGATGACGTGATGAAGCGCTATATTAAATACAATCTTTTCTGTTAATTTCTGTTTAACCTTCGGTTAATTTGGTGGCACTGGTCATTTTCGGAGCCCTATGGAAAACAGTCTTGTCTCTTTCTGCTGGTTTCCCATCTCTTCAGGCTCGTTCACTCGGGGTCGACTCGAGGATCCCCGATAATCAACTCCGAGCTGACGTTTGCCACACGGACGGGATCCCGGCAAGGGATTGAGACTCACGTCTTCCGTGTGGAGACTCACCGAGACTTGTCAGCCTGGACACGGATGCTGGTTCAAGGATGCCACAGTGCAGCCGAACTTATCAAGGAGGTGACGTTGGGTAGGTGTTGATTGCAGGGCTGTTTCGGGGCCATTTCCTACAGTTGTTCAGTGAGAAGTTCCTCAGTTATTAGTTGTGCTTTAGGGTCAGAGGCTCACGTATTGTTAAAGAAAATCATTTTCTTATTGCACCTTATCATGTCAGCTTCTGAAAACTCTTCAGTTAACCACTGATGAGATATGTGACTGTTGTAGGCAAGTGAGGGCCTAACTCTGATCACAGTTATGTTTAAGCAGAATCCTCAAGGTAATCTTCCAGGTCCCACCTGTGGTGATTCTATACAACCTTTGAACTAGTGAAGAGTAAACTCAAAATATAGTTGATTTATTTTAAGCCAAACAATCCTAATACACAGAGTGGTTTGTGGGGCGAGGATACCACTGCTGTAAAGTGATGAAAGCAGGTGGGAAGGGCCGACAGAGCCAGTGTGGGAGGGAGGGAGGGACGGGCCCGGCTGGAGGGAACATTGCTGCCATGATCCTGATTGTGAGTAACCTGCAGGATGCACGTGGAATGGATTGGAAGTCAAACTGACCATTGACTATGAAGATGGGTTTGCGATGTCACAGGACGGCAGCACCAACGTGCTTTTCCGATACCCGTTCGAAAGGTTGAAGATGTCAGCGGATGACGGGATCCGCAAACTGTATCTGGATTTTGGGGGTCCAGAAGGGGAACTGGTGAGTAAACAGCTGTATAACAGTGTATTCTTGACTTTCCTTCCCAAATCTTACTGGCGTAGACGCTTTACAATAATAACAACACATCATAAGTGGGTATGAGTTTCTGATTAAAATTAACTCTTGGCAGAGGCTGGTCTGTCTGGTTAGCAGGAGGCAGAAAGACAATCACATCTTTATATAAGATTTATGTAAATCCTGTGTTTACGAATTATTGGTCCATCACCCAACATGGATTTGTGGCTCCAAAGAGATCCCAACCCTAAATATCTTCCAGTGCGTTGTCCAACCATGAAGGGTTTGGGTGGATTGGGTTTTAACTATAAAGACGACTCATAAAGAAAGGTTAAGCAACTTGCTATCAAGTGAATTGCGCGTATCATTAGTCTTGTGATTTGCATATTAATGCTTTTTATTGTAAAGTACTTTTACTGATGTGTTAATCTCTCTCTCTCTGCCCTCGTCCCTTTCCATCCATTTTTTGTTCCCTTCCCACACCCTGATTTCATTCCAGAGTCTGGAGTTGCACTCGTGTCCGAAGCCTGTGGTGTTTGTCATACATTCATTTCTGTCGGCCAAAGTGACACGAATGGGACTTTTGGTGTGAGTAATGGGTGATGCCAGAGAGAACACAAAAGAAACCTCAATATCCTTCAATACATTGCACAAGCTCCCACCAAGCCCTGCCACCTCCCCAGGGAACATTGTGATGGGCCCTGGTCTGGAATAGGACCGATCTGCCATCCAATTACAAGCTGCAAATGTTTTATTGCCAAATGTGCCTTTTTTATTAAGAACATTAAGTCTATTTTTTTATTGTTGGATATTAGATTTCTTGCTCTGGAAATATGTTTTAAATTTGGGAATGTCCAGTAGGTATTTTTACTATTTGAGTGAAAGAGGTTGTCCTCAAGATGTCTTGGTGAGACACTGCTCCAGCATCAGATTGTTACCTGGGAAAAGCAAACCGAAGGTGTCACATTTGTTCTGTTTTAATCATTATCCTCTCATTCTTGCATTGCAACAGGACGCACTTGTGTGAGCTTTGATCTAATCTCCCTGTTAGTTTAACTCAGTGTGGAGAGTGGGAGTGATGCTTTGGGATGTATAGGTTCACTGTATAGAACCTCACTTGGTCAGTTCTGAGGACAGTCTCAGCTTAGCATTTTAACAGTTGGTGTATAATGATCTTACTGAGGCCGGGAGACCTCGTGGGGGTGGGGGGGGGAAAGAGGGTGATCACTGGGGGTGGTGAGGTGGGAGAAAGAGAGAGATCTCAGGGGGTGGGGAGTTGGTGTGGTGGGGGAAAGTCGGTGACAGAGGGAGGTGGGGGGTGGGGGAAAGCGGGTGACAGAGGGAAACGAACGGAAAGTCAGAATCCAGAAACAAAGCCTGACGTAATAATAATAATCCTTGTGTTTGATACGGTGCTTTTCACGTCTGTCTAGTCTCCACTGGCTCCCCATCCTCCAGAGGATCGAGTTCAAGATCCTCGTCCTCACCTACAAGGCCTTACACGGCCTTGCCCCGCCCTATTTAACCGATCTACTTTCCCCCTACAAGCCCACCCGGACCCTCCGTTCAACAGGACTTGGCCTGCACCAAGCCCCCCGCCCGAACCGCCCCATCATCGGAGGCCGGGCCTTCAGTTTCTCCGCTCCCACCCTATGGAATGCCATCCCTCAATCCCTCCGTCTCGTTTCTTCCCTTTCCTCTTTCAAGGCCGGTTTGAAGACTTTCCTCTTCGATCGTGCCTTTTGTTCCACCCTGAATTTTTCTACCTCCCCTTCGTGTTTTACCCCTTCCCAAACACTCCCCTCTCAGCTCGGGTCACACGCCTCCTGTGCAGCGCCTTGGGACGTCCTCCCGACGTGAAAGGCGCTCTATAAGTGTAATTTGTTGTTGTTGTTGTCTCAAAGCGCTTCACAGAATGGACTGTAACATGAACTGACTGTATGTTTGTGGGAGAAACGTATTGATAATGTCACGTTTTGATTGGGTGTAAACCACAAAGCTAATCGCTCTTATGTAAAGCACAACACTAATTTGAGTCTTTACCTCTTTGGATTCCAACTATTCGCTGTGTTGAACGTATTGTGTTTCCAATGCATTGAATTGTATATTGTAGCAAGTTACTTGAACTTTATACCTTAAGGTTGTGATCTTTAACCTCTACCAGCATTTGTGTGATCAAGGTCTTGCCCTGACCTTTCCATAGTGTCTTAGTCACACACATTGTATAACACTGAGCTACCGTCAAGGCTCTCTCCTGTCCCCAGTCCAAGCTATATAGCGACTGGTACTCCAACCCTGTTGTGTATTTCCCTCTCCTTTCTTGACACTCCTTTTCATTGATGTACAGCTTTGTGGGCAGATGGGAGATCTCTCAGCCACCACCTGGCCAGTGGGTTCTGCGCCAGCTTTCTTTGTTGTGTTGCAATGACCATTCAACTACAGGATCTGTGATCGCTTATTCTGCTATTCCACAATAGCCTTGGGTGGCCTTTTGAGAACTGACAGTCACGAAGTGATGGGAGTGCAGATGTTTGCTTGCCACTAGAAAGCCTGACCCAAACAGATTGGCTCACGTCTCACATCCAATGGCTAATTGTCAAATATAGTTTCCTGGGTGCTGATTGCCCCATAGATTACCTTATCTAAGTGTGCACATATAATATGTGAATGTGTAATTAATTTGAGTTATTGAAACGTAAGGCATTATAACTCGGGTTACTGCTGTCTTCCTTGCGTCCCACTTCCAACAGGGATTGGTAGATAATCACCATGCGCAGATACCGAGGGAATTTCTTCCCTCCCGAGCCTGGGGACCTGTGGCTTATTCATGGGTTGCAACCAACAAACTGTGTGGACAAAGGATCAAATCTACGAACTTCCCTGACTGCACGACTGTTACAGTACCACGTGCATTTATACACTATACCACATTGGGTAGGCAGTGACATTTGACCCAGTGTGATGTCGGCTCCAAGGTACACTTGACAACAGAAAATCGTAGTTGAGTTGTTACTTTGTGGTGGTTTCTTGTTCAGAATGTGCATCAGCAGGACTTGAAGGAATAGACCAGTTAATGGGACGCTGGAATTATTCCCATCTGACACCCATGTGACAACCTTGTGATATATTAGCTATCTTTGTGGTTGACCAACAAAGTATATTTTCTCCATTGAGTATATCTTGATTTACTCAATAAATCAAGAAATATCCAGTCAAAAAGAAACTGAAAACACATCCCAATTGAACACAGACTAATCTTGAATCTTGCAAATGTTTTGCGTAGCCGCTTCTGTGTACCTGGCACGCACTCTCATTTTCCCAAAGCCATGGCTCTTGCCATGATTAGATAATCAGGGACTTCGCCTCTGGGGAGGAGCGTGCTCAATCCATCAGCAGATAAATCAAAACCATCCATTTGTGAAACTAGAGTGGTTTTGACGCCTCAAATATAATAGTAGTAATAATAGTAATCATTACATTTTATATAGCGGCTTTCACATCTTCTAGACGTCTCAAAGCGCTTCAAAGAATATACTGTAAAGTGTATTGACTTTATATATGTGGGTGAAACGTGGCAGCCAATTGCGCACAGCAGTGACCCACAAACTGAAATGACCAATATATTATTGTTTTTGAGGGGTTATAATTAAGTGTGTGGTGTACGGAAAGTTGCCCACGGTTTCGACCTGCCGGGAATTGAACCCAGGTCTCTCGCTTGTAAGGTGAGTGGTCTAACCATTGAGCTGGACTCCACATTGATGGGTTTCTGCATGTTTCGGGCCTATCTCAGTATTGATGATAATATGATAGGTAGAATCACGTTGAACAGCAACAACAAAGTTACATTTATAGAGCGCCTTTCACGTCGGGAGGACATCCCCTTGAAGCCCCTTTAAATATATAACTTGAGGTAATCACTATATAGACATAGGTATATTCACTTTTTGTTTGCATACAGTTTCATACAGTTTCATGGCTGTAGAAAGAACACTAGAGCCTCTGCATTTCCCATTCAGTCTAAATTTTGTGTTTTTGCACATAGTGTATGTTAGAGTGCCAGTTCCTGACTTTAGCGTCTTAAGGTAAACTGCAAACCTGTATTGCTGATCAACTGAATCTCTTGTCTGTCTTACATTAAGGGTTTCTAATTTACTGAGTCCAGTGATATTTGGATTAAGCCTGCATTGTACTGTCAATTCAGGTCAACATGAATCCTTTCCCTGTGATTACTGGCTTTACTATGAATGTGATCGATTCCTGAGTATCCAACAGAAAACTGGTGAGAGAAAAATAAATTTATTTTTGTAAGTGAATCAACTTCCCAATTCGTCACGGAACTTTTGTTTTGTTTTATAAACTGAAATGAAATACCAAAGTGTATCCGCCACAGGTGGTCTCTGCTGGGAGACATTCTCTTAGTACATTATTTGAATTTGTGTTATAGACAGAGTATTGTATATTGCTTTAACGAAGCCTAATCCTAGCGTATCTTTTCTCAACTGTAAATAACATGTACATAAATAAAACATATGCTTTTCATTGTGTGTTTTATTGAGACTGGTTGATTTGGGTTAGAAGCTGGAAATGTCAAGGAACTGCTTTCCTGGAGGATTGTGAAGTCGTGCTCACAGCAGATAGTGTGGCTGCCTTCACATAGAGTAACCAGCGATACAAAGTGAGCAGTGCGAGGCTTGTGTGAATTGTAAACGCCAAGTATTATTTGGGATAAACGGCCAGTTTCTTGGGGTAAATATATGTACAAACGGCCCCAAAGTTCACGATGGAGGAGTGTGGGGTATTTTACTCATCGTTGAAGCCAACTCCAGCTGGGCCTCGCGTTTCTGTTCAGCGCCTCCGCGGCGCTATGTGTGGAGTGGCTGCAGTTGCAGTGCCAGGCTGGGGAGGCGCTGTGTGTGGAGTGGCTGCAGTTGCAGTGCCAGGCCGGGGAGGCGCTGTGTTTGGAGTGGCAGTAGAGGCGGCGCTACGCCGGAGTAGCTCTGTGTGTCTTGTGTTGATCGCTGTCGTTCGCCATTTTCCCGGACTGAACCGTGTCGTCAATTCGGGGAGCAGCCCCCGGTCCCGGTCCGCTGTCAGAGCCCGGAGCACTCGCGGGAGGTCGGTCCGTTGCCACAGTTTGAACGCCCGAAGGATGTGAGATGTCAGCGCCCAATACCCTACAGGTAGGCCCGGCCGGGGGCTGGGGTACTCACTGGGGGGTAAACTGCCTCAGGCCGGGGACCTGCTAATCCACGACTGTGTCAGTCAGGCTGCCAGCTTCAGTCGAGTGTCTGACACACACACACACACACGGGAGGCCAGCACCGAGCTGAGAATCCCACCTTCACATGGGAGTCCCAGAGAGAGAGACGCCGGCACTGGCCTTGGCCTAACCCCGGGAAGCTTCAGGCCCGGGTTGTCACCGCCAGAAACACAGGCTTTGGGTTAGATGGTGAACCGAGGTCCAGCCTGTTAAAGGGTCTTGCGATGAAGGAGAAGCCGGAGCCCTAACCCTAATCCTTTATATGTTATGTGAAAGTTACAACAACAACAAAATTACACTTGGGAGGATGTCCTCCAAGCCGCAGAAATTGGTCATTTATAATAATACAATTGACTATAGTTTTGAGGGAGATCTTGTGTTTAAATTGCCGACCATATTGGTCTACAATTACACCCAGTCAAGCTGAGAATGGTCTGGGTGGGGGGATCCCAGAGAAAGTGTTGGCCAGGGGAGGATTTGCTGCGAGCCGGCCGCCACGGATGGTTAGATGAAGAAGAGCTTGTTCGCAAGAAGAACTTAGCCCCTTGAATAACCAACCCATCCACGTTGACAATGGATCTCAGATTGATTATCGGAGTTTGCCATTTGCCGGCGTTCACTTTGAATGTTTCTAATCATTTCAGAAAGCAATCGACCTTGTGACTAAAGCCACAGAAGAAGACAAGGCAAAGAATTACGAGGAAGCTCTGCGGCTTTACCAGCACGCCGTCGAATACTTCCTTCATGCCATTAAATGTGAGACTGTCCGGTGTGGGTGTTGTGTGAGCGTCTGCATGAATGTGTGTCAATATCTGATGTAAGTCTGTTGGGTCTATGAGTATTATCTGCAAAATATTCTGTATTTTCAGTAAAACAGTTAAATGTTGACCCAATGTAAAATATGCTATATTATTGCAAGGATTATTATGATATTGTTTGTGACTGTGAGTGTCAGTGATTCTGGGTTGCAAGTTGTTCTTGCCTTTACCAGACAGGAAATAAACTGGTGACAACTCGGGGATTTCTATAACCACAGACGGTGAACTCTCCTGTTCTTGTTCCAGATGAGGCTCACGGAGAGAAAGCAAAGGAAAGTATTCGAGCTAAGTGCATCCAATATCTGGATAGGGCAGAAAAATTGAAGGACTACTTAAAAAGCAAAGAAAAGACTGGAAAGAAACCAGTGAAAGAATCGCAGCAAAATGACAAAGGGTAAGATCACTCATTGTGCCAATAAGAGGGGTTTAGGACAGGAGAGGAGCTCACATTGATGGCAGAAATGGCGATATGGAGACTTGGTGCTGCTTGGCTAACACAGAAGTGTATTTCTTGATGCTTGCATTTCTCTCTTAGCAGTGACAGTGATAGTGAGGGAGAAAACCCAGAGAAGAAGAAACTCCAGGAGCAGTTGATGGGTACGTCAGCCACCATCTGTCCTTGCTGTATGTATGGCTCTGTGTATTCCTTCTCCCAACCTCTATTGTGAGGTAAAACGAGGCTTCATATTAGCAATGACAATTCAGAGAATGACTACACATCTCAACAGATAAATGTGTATCTCGTGAATTATGTACAAAGTCACAGAGATCAGCACACCAGACTTCTGCTTCAACAAATACACCATTCTAGCCACTAAACTGGATTTAATTGAACCAGAAGATAATAATCCTTGCTTTTAATATAATGCCTTTTACGTAGATTTACGTGTAGGATTCTCTCATTGCAAATCAATTGGTGACTGTCACAAATGAGCCACTTCCTGCAGACGTTTACTGTGAACCACAGACGAGTTGGGCTTTTCTGCAGGTGCCATTGTTATGGAGAAACCGAATGTACGGTGGAATGATGTCGCGGGTTTGGAGGGAGCAAAGGAGGCATTGAAGGAAGCTGTGATTTTACCCATCAAGTTCCCTCATCTGTTCACAGGTAAATAGGCTTCTCAATGTTGAAATTATTTGCTCTATTCTGTTATAGTTAATTTGGGGATTAATAGATCTTTCTCTCTCCCCCACCACCCCATCCTCCATTCCTCTACTTTTGTTGCTTTATTGAGCAATATAGGTGAGGGCCGAAGCCGCAATCAGGGTGGGGAAGAAAGTCGAGCATGGCTCATTGATAGGTATATAGGAAAAGGAGGAGGACATTCAGCCCTTGGAGCCTGTTCCACCATTTAATTAGATCATGGCTGATCTGCACCTCTACTAATCCTTTCAATTCCAATTTCCTGCTTTTTCCCCGTATCCCTCAATACCCTGGCTGGCTTTCACTCTATCTCATGCAGACTTGTGTCTCACTCTTCCCCAACACCGATCTGATAATAATAATCTTTACATTTGATATAGCGCCATATCACGGCTTCGACATCTCAAAACTGTAGTGTGAATTGACTGTAGATTCTGTGGGTGAAAGAAGGTAATTGAAGGTTTCAGAAGTACTGATTGGATCTCCAAGATGAGGGTGAAAAGAATAGTAATCCTTATATATGATGTAGGGTTAGGGTTAGAGTACATCTCAAAGCCTCTTCACAGGTTATACTAGTTAGTATACTGTAAAGCACACTGACTGTTTTGTGGGCTAATAGAATCTGAACAGTAGAGCGTACAGGCTAGAATTTCACTTTCACGGTCATTCATGACCTTTCCCCTTCCTATCTGTCTGACCTGCTGACTCCCTATCAACCTGCCCTCCCTCCATTCAGCGGGCTCCGGTCTGCTCCATGTCTTCCGCCCAATCTGCCCAACTATCGGTGGCTGGGCTTTCAGCTTCTCTGCCCCCACACTCTGGAACTCCGACTGGAGGATTCCGTGAGTGAGACTACATAGGAAATTGAAGACTAGAATAGGAATCTAGATTCTCTGATGTATTGGGAGCCAATGGAGTTTATAATAATAATAATGTCAAGGATGGGGGTGATTGATGCATAAGAGAAAATTTGAACTCCAAAGGTCTGGGCCAAAAAATCTCTGGAGATTCTTCTTCGGTAGCTCAGCAAGGAGAGCATTGAAACTTTACCCTTAAGGTGCCAAATATATATAGGGTTTCAGCTCTGCTGGAAAGGGTGTAAGCCACAGTGGTTAGGTTTCAGACAATGATTTTGATGATAGATTGGATTTAGAGTTCCTAGAATTGAGGGTGGTGTGGAGGTGGGCCTTTGTCTTACTGATAATCGGGATCTGGTTTGGATTTTCCAGGGAAGCGAACTCCTTGGCGTGGGATTCTCCTCTTTGGACCTCCTGGAACAGGAAAGTCATTTCTGGCAAAAGCTGTGGCAACAGAGGCCAATAATTCCACTTTCTTCTCTGTTTCCTCATCTGATCTCATGTCCAAGTGGTTAGGGGAGAGTGAAAAGTAAGTGGCCAGCCTTAAGCTTTTAAATATCCAGGTTTCATTAGCTTAGTAATTTCCTGTTTTTTTGTAAAAAAAAAAAAAGTGTTTTGTCAAAGCCTGAAGGAAAGATTAGAGAAGCTAGGATGTTTCTCTTTGGAGCAGAGAAAGTTAAGAAGAGACTTAATAGAAGCTTTAAAAATTATCAGTAGGTTCGATAGGGTGAACAAGGAGAAACTATGTCCATTGGTGACTGGGTTGGTTACCCTAGGACACCGATGTAAAAAATAGATGGGAGGTGAGAAGAAATCCTTTATGAAGTAAGTTGTTTAGATTTGGAATGCGTTGCCTGAAACGGTGGTGGAAGCCAATTTGCTAACAAGTTTTAAGAGCGAAGTAACTAGTTATTTGTGGAGGACAGGTTTGCAGGGCTATGGGGAGAGTGCGGTGGAGTGGGATTGATTCGGACAGCTCTTTTCAAAGAGCCAGCAAAGACACAATAGCGCAATGGCCTCCTTCTGTGCTGTATGCTTCAATCGACTGTCTGACTTGTGGAATCCTATCACTCTGATTAAGAGTCCCCAAACCAAATTGAGAGTTCCACATATCCCACTCACATGGAAGATGTTTTATTGGAATGCAATGTGGAATATCGCCCTGGAGAGATGCATTTTATTTACCTAATTGTGAAGAGTATCAGAGACAAAGCTTGGCATCCCCAGGGCAACTGCTGAGGTATAACCATCTAATACCACATTGTTTATTATTGAAAGTATTGTCTGGCAAGCTATAGTCCCACAGTCCATTACGGCTTCGACTTGCAGTCTTAAAAGGGGCCGAGTGGGTTGACTCCTGACCCGATGACTGGTCAGCCCTGCCGTGTCCTGCTGAGCCAGGCTGACCGTGTTGTCATCAGCTGTGAGTCCCTGGGGTACAGCGGACAGACCCTCCGAGCCTGGCAGCTGGACTATTAAACCACATGGGAGACAGTTCAGCTCCGAGGAGATCCCGCTTATCTCTCTTCCAGGCGGATTTTCTTTAATTGGTCTGTAGGTTGAATAGATCATTGATGGCTCCTTAGGACACTGGAGAAATAGATTTTTATTTTTCTGCCTTTGATGTGTGTATTTCATGGCTGAGCTGTTTGCCCCCCCAGACTTGTGAAGAACCTGTTTGAGCTGGCACGACAGCAGAAACCCTCCATCATATTTATTGATGAAGTTGATTCTCTCTGTGGATCCCGGAATGAGAATGAGAGTGAAGCTGCCAGACGCATAAAAACAGAGTTTTTAGTACAGATGCAAGGTACGAACGATTTATCCCGGGAATGTCGGTGTTGGATAGCTGGGCTTGTGAAATGTGTGGAACCTTGTTCAAGAGAAGCCAAAGTGAACTGAGAATTCCATGCCTCCCATCTACGCACGGAAACTCCAGAGATGAACAGCTCCCTTTTCCCTCGAAAGATGTGTTCTGTTTACTTAATTCCAGATAGTATTAGGCGCAGGCTTGAGGACCCCAGACTGTGCATTGGGGTGACTGCAGGAGTCTAACCAGCTAAACCCGCACAGTTTGCTATTCATAGCATCACTGTTTGCGCAGCTAGGCGAAGCTTCCCGCTTGGGCTTTGGCAGCAGGGTTAACAGTGACGAGTCTGTCCTTCCAAGGCCTCAAGGTGAGCCAGGCTGGGCTGTGCTACCATCAGCAGTGAGCCTTGGAATCCTGTTCTGCAGACACGCCTGGCTCAGGAAATGGGTTAGAGACCGTCACAGAAGGGCTGGCTCCATTCTGACATTCTGTTGCCAACCTTCAAGGAGTCTCCGCCTACCAAAGGAGCTGGTTTTGGGGGCTTGTGGAAGGGGACTTCTGAGGCTGAGATCATAGCAATAATAATCCTTGCATTTGATATAGCGCTTTTCACATCTTCTGGACGTCTCAAAGCGCTTCACAGAATAAACTGTAAAGTGAATTGACTGTATCTTCATCGGTGAAACACAGCAGCTAATTGCACACAGTAGAGTCCCATAAACAGTCGTGGATTGAAATGACCCAATTTATTATTATTATTTTGAGGGATTATTATTAGGCGTGTGGAGTAAAGAAACTTACCCAATGTTTTGCTCTGATCTGCTGGGAATCAAACCCAGAGTGCTTTAAGCAGCCGGACTCCACGTAAATCATATGTTGCCTCTGAATGTGAGGTTGAGAATTTACTGTTTACAATAGCCGATCCATGAATGAATAGCTCTTAAATCTCTTCTGAATAAATGTAATTCAGCGTCAGAACTATCCAGTCTGATTTCCCCCTTTATTAAAGTAATCCATTGTAGGTTATCAGGAAGGTTGTTTTTCGGACTAACTGTGTGTGTGTGTGTGTGTGTGTGTTTTTTTAGGAGTTGGAAACAGTAGTGATGGGATCTTGGTTCTTGGAGCTACAAACATCCCTTGGGTCTTGGATGCTGCGATTAGGAGGAGGTGAGTTTACTCACACTGTTCCCAATGCACCAAAGAGCAGCCTTGTGCACATCCTCCTGTGAATCCCAGCCGTGGCCAATATTCGCTCCGGAAAATGGTGAAAACCTCACTTGTGCAACCACCTCGACCCTTACAACCCTGGCTCCTCCCTCTGCCCAGTGATCACCAGCCCCCCCTCCCCCCACACCCTCCTTCGTCAGTTCTATTATCAATCCTCCCTTGGAATCCCAGTCGCTCTGAGAACTGCTTTACGACAACCACTTGTTGTGAGAGGGTGAGGTTTGGTTTTATTCTACACCTACACCTTGTGTTTTGTATTGAGGTTTGAGAAGAGGATTTATATCCCACTACCAGAGGAGCCGGCTCGAGGCCAGATGTTCAGGCTGCACCTGGGGAGCACTCCCCACTGCCTGTCCGAGGCCGACTTCAGGGAACTCGGCAGGAAAACGGAAGGTTACTCTGGGGCCGACATCAGTATCATTGTACGCGACGCATTAATGCAGCCAGTTCGCAAAGTCCAATCTGCAACTCACTTCAAACAGGTAAATGTTTTGAATGAAGCATAACTTTCTTAAGCTACCTGAGAATGCGGATCCGCTCTCACCCCAGTGCCCCCCCCCCCACCCCCCCCCCCACCTCCCCACCGATACGTGACTCTACAAAACCTCTCCTCAAACAAAACTTTTCCCTGTTCAGAGACGCGCTCCACCTCCACCACCTCCCCCTATCAAGGCCTAACCACTTGGATACGCTTTGTTTTTCTACACAGTTACTCTGCTTCATGGTAAAATCTTGTAAAGCGATTTGAGACATCACAACAATGTCAGAATCAAACAAAGATTATTATCCTCTCCTCTTTGTGCCTATGGTGCTCTGAGACGCTGTCCGGAGGGAGGGCCCTGTATAAATCAAAGTTGTTGTTGTTGTTATGGTGCCACTTGCTCAGCATTTGACTCTATTTTTCTGAATCTTTCCACGACGTACCACTAAATAAATACAAGTTCTTGTTCCATTCTTTCCTTCACCACCACACTCACCGACAATTCTCTAAGTAAAAAAAACTGTTCTCCTGATATCCTCTTTGCTCCATTGTTACCTTACATCAATGCCCTCAAAAGCAATATGTCTGCTGGGTTATGATCAAGCTCAACAAGAGACAAATGTTCTCCTGATTCTATATTTCCTGATGTTTGCTAAATATTTTTCTCCTTCCGAAGCCCAACCAACCGCCACCCACTGTATCCATGCCTCACTGTCCAGAGAGAAGTTCAATGGCTTGGCTGGGCTGGGGGAAGAGGAGGAAGGAAGGGAGTTTTATCATGTCCTGGCGTTGGCTGGAGAGCTGGCAATTGTGCGGCTTGCACCAAGGGTGGAGTTTGTGTTGCTGGCTGGGGGGAGGGGCTGATGTCTATTGAATATTCTGTCTCTTGTCAGGTTCGTGGTCCATCGAGAGCCAACCCCAACGTTCTGATAGATGATCTGCTGACCCCCTGCTCTCCGGGAGATCCCGCAGCAGTCGAGATGACATGGATGGAAGTTCCCAGTGACAAGCTCTTGGAGCCTATTGTTTGTATGGTAAGGCCTTCTCCAAGAATACATTTGGTTACAATGAATAATGCAGAGCAATCCATCACAGATTAAAGTTCTGATCTGTATCGTGGCAACTGGTGAGATATGCTGGGCAAATGTGCTCTAGTTTATTTTAGGTTTCCTTTCCTCGTGCTGCCTAGTTACCTCTTGGAGCGATAGAGGGAAGAGAGGGCTGGCATTGACTGTGGTGCCTTCACAAGCAGGTCACCCATTGGCCCTCGTTTGCACATTTGGACATTGGGTCAGGTGAGGTATTGTTACTGCCGACTCCAGGAGGAAGGGAAGACAGAGCAGAACACTGCAACTTGAGTTAATGGATATGGAAGTTTCTCACCAGCATCAACTTCATATGGATACACAATAATGTTAAGGAAAATCCCATTACACTGAATAGTCCATTCCCTTTGACAGATCTCACCCCAGCTTTATTTTCCTACACGTCTTTCCTACAAGTCTTATTACCCTTCTCAGTCTATATGACTTCGCTTTACACAATCTGAATTGTTGGTGAGTCCTGAAAGCTTGACAACAATACTTTCCTTAAGCTTTTCTCATATATTAGAATCCTAGCACAGGGTAACCTAGTTTGGTTCCCACAGTGAGGGTTAATCCAGCTTCACATGAGGGAAAGGAAACGGAAGAGGATTGGATTTGTGTGGAGTTTAGATACCGGCATGGACTGATGGGGCTGAGTGTTCTGTGTCTATGCTGTACGTCCTTTAAAAATCTTTGTAAGATTAAGTTACCAGGAGTTTACATGTTTTCTGGATAATGGTTACAGTATAATTTTATGATGTTTCCAGCGGAGACCACTCAACCCATCAGGGATCTAGCCTCAGGAAACGTCCAGTATTAACAGATGAATCAAACAGACTAGTCAGCCATCAATTGGATTAACGCAACCATGTTTTTGTGAACCTGAAATGAGTAATCGGGTTTGTCCACACTCTTCCCCCCTCCCCCCCCCCCCCGCCGCATCATTATCTTTACTTATGAGATTGCAAGTGTGGGAAGTGTTAATGTCTCATAATTGCTGCTTGAAAACAGTAAACGGTACAACTGCTGCAGAGCTGACTGAGACATGTCACTTTTGGTCGTGGAGAGGAGTGACGTCACCAGATGTCTCATTCCTGTGTTTCAATCCTGAATCTGATTATTTCCCTTTGTGTACAGTCCGACATGCTTCGCTCACTGGCCACCACACGGCCCACTGTCAATACTGATGATCTCCTGAAGGTGAAAAAATTTACAGAAGACTTTGGTCAGGAAGGCTGAACACCCACCACTTCTGGCAAATTTTTAAATCTTCGGTCTGATTTCATTGCACCCGATCCCTCCCAGTGCCACAACCCAAACAGCCACGACTGGAAGCAGAGGAGGAACGTGCGAGACTAGAGAATCAATAGAAGAGCGCGGAGTAGAGCTGCTGCTCGTTTTTGCCTATTTATAAAAAGCTGAATTTTGTTTGTTTTGCTGAACATTGTTTGATTGTGACGTCAGTTCCTCTGACTGTGCAGTGCAGATCCCGACGGACTGGCTGGAATTTTGCATGAAACCGACTCCAACAAACAATAGAAAACTAAAAGCTGTTTCCCAGATTTGTGTCGGGAGTTTTCAAAAGTTTCTTTTCTCACCTTCCTCTATTTACTGATTGCGAGCCTTAAAATAAAAACCTTGCTGACCCACTCTCACAGTATATTTCTGATTCTGCCTACAAAATATACTGTCACTTTACGCTCTACAGTAAACTCTGTGAATTGTGCTGAAATGTCTTCTGGCGCAAAAGTTGTGGTATCAAATGTGAGGAATATTTATTATTTCACTTTATATTCCACTGAATCGTAAAGTTCTGTTTAGCTTTGGACCATGGAGGACAGGCTCTTTGTACTTCTGTCGCCTCCCATAGTGGCCAAGAGAACAACTCATTCTGTTAACAATCATAGAATTACACAGCACAGAAGGAGGCCATTCGGCTCATCGTGACTGTGTCGGCTCTTTGAAAAGAACCGTCCAAAATAATTCCACTCTCTCCCCATAGCCCTGCAAACCCGTCCTCCCCAAATCCTTAACTGCTTCTCTCTTGAAGGCTGTTATCCAATCGGCTTCCACAATGGTTTCAGGCGATACATTCCAGATCCGAACAACTCGCTGGAAAAGAAAAATGTCCTCACCCCTTGTTGTAACGACTATTTAAAATATTTTCAACAATGAACGGTGCAGCAAAAATAATCTTTTAAATGCCGTTAATATAGAATAATGCCTCGGAGAGCTTCAGAATCTGGGGTCAGATGCCAAGCAAGCAGAGGGTAAGTAGGAGTTGCCGTATGCGAGGTCAGAAATATTTTTTTAGATGGGATTTAAAGATTGTAAGACACTGATGGTGGGTGAGGAGGGTACCTGAGTGAGCCAAATGGAGGGAGCAAGCAGAGGAGTGGGCGTTGAAGAAGATCAGAGATAGGGAGGTGCATAAATGTGAGAGGATTTAGAGATTAGGATAAATTAGGAGACAAGGAACGAGTGGTGGCTGCGATAGATAGGGTGATTGCTGTCCCAAGATTTGGACTACGTGAGGATGTGGGTGACGGAGTTGTGGATTAGCTGGAGTTTGCAGCATGGACCTCAGTAGATCAGGAAGCAATTGATTAGAAAAGACTGGGCAGGAGATGATAGTGTAGCATTTGCGTTGAGATTGGAACAGTGGCGGCCAATGTGGTAGAGGTGAAGGAAAGCAATCTTGGGCAGACCAAACGTGAGGAATAGAGTTACAGATAGCGACAGTGACATCTGTAGTCCAAGGTGTCAGTGTAACAAAGTCACTCAGTGTAGATGTGAAAATGATTACCGTATATCTCCGCGTATAAGGCGCACTTTTTTTCAGGTCGGAAGATCTCGAAAGTGGGGGGTGCGCCCTATACGCAGATACAAGAAATTTTGAGCCTCGGAGATACTGTAAACAGGAGGGGCGGCTGGTGCGCTGTCAGCCGGGGTTTGTGACCAGGGCTCCCTCTGCCTCCTCGTCCTCCTTGACCTGTCTGCTGCGTTCGACACAGTCGATCATACCATCCTCCTTCAACGTCTTTCCTCCCACCTCAACCTTCAAGGCACAGTCCTTGACTGGTTCCACTCTTATTTGACCCATCGTTTACATTTTGTTTCTTCCAATGGCTTTTCATCAAACCCCCGCACAGTTTCCCATGGCGTCCCTCAAGGCTCTGTCCTTGGTCCCCTTCTTTTCACCCTTTACACGCTCCCTCTGGGCGACGTCATCCGCAAACATGGGGTAAATTTCCACATGTATGCGGATGACACCCATTTGTACCTTTCTGCCTCATCCCTCAACCCCCAGACGATCGATGTTCTGACAGCATGTCTGTCCGACATCGAATCGTGGACGAGGGACAACTTTTTGCAATTGAACGTGAGTAAGACCGAGGCCCTCCTGATTGGCTCAAGCCAGCGCCTCCGCACATCAGGCGCTGCCAGCCTCAACATCCAAGGCTGCACTCTCCACCTCACAAAGCCAATCAGGAACCTCGGCATCATGTTCGATCAAAAACTTTCCTTCCTCCCCCACATCCGCGCCTTGACGGGCACAGCCTATTTCCATCTGCGCAACATTGCCAGGCTCCGCAACTATCTCACCCCCCGCGCTGCCGAAACACTCGTGCACGCGTACATCACCTCACGGCTGGACTACGGAAACTCTCTCCTAGTCGGCCTCCCCAGTTCCTCCATTCATAGGCTGCAGGCCATCCAAAACTCTGCAGCCCGTGTACTATCCAGCACCCGCCTCCGTGATCACATAACCCCCACCCTCGCCCGTCTCCACTGGCTCCCCATCCTCCAGAGGATCGAATTTAAGATCCTCGTCCTCACCTACAAGGCCTTACACGGCCTTGCCCCATCCTACCTAACCGATCTACTCTCCCCCTACACGCCCACCCGGACCCTCCGTTCAACAGGACTTGGCCTGCTCCAAGTCCCCCGCCCGAACCGCCCCACCATCGGAGGCCGGGCCTTCAGTTTCTCCGCTCCCACCCTATGGAATGCCATCCCTCAATCCCTCCGTTTCGCCTCTTCCCTTTCCTCTTTCAAGGCCGATTTGAAGACTTTCCTCTTCGATCGTGCCTTTTGTTTCACCCCGAACTCTTTTACCTCCCCTTTGTGTTTCACCCCTTCCCAAACACTCCCCTCCCAGCTCGGGTCACACGCCTCTTGTTTAGCGCCTTGGGACTTCCTCCCGACGTTAAAGGCGCTATATAAATGTAAATTGTTGTTGTTGTTGTTGTTGGTCAGTGTCCGGCAGGGGTTGGGAGGAGCGGGTGACGGGGCTTCAGCCTCGGCCGCCCGGACAGCGGCAGCAGCAGCAGCGGACTTCAGTGCTGTGCTTACCTTCTGCCGAACCCAGTCTGCCTGCCTCCCTCCCTGCCGCTCTCCCTCCCACCCTCCTTGCCTGCGTGCCGACCTGCCGCTCTCCCTCTGTCTCTCTCTCTCTCTCCCGGGCTGCCGACCTGCCTCTCCCTCTCTCTCTCTCCCAGGCTGCCAACCTGCCTCTCTCCCTCTCTCTCTCCCGGGCTGCCGACCTGCCTCTCTCCCTCTCTCTCTGCCGACCTGCCGCTCTCCCTCTCTCTCTCCCAGGCTGCCGGCGTGCCTCTCTCCCTCTCTCTCTCTCCCGGGCTGCCGACCTGCCGCTCTCCCTCTCTCTCTCCCGGGCTGCCGACCTGCCTCTCTCCCTCTCTCTCTCCCAGGCTGCCGGCCTGCCTCTCTCCCTCCCGGGCTGCCGGCCTGCCTCTCTCCCTCTCTCTCTCCCGGGCTGCTGGCCTGCCTCTCTCCCTCTCTCTCTCCCGAGCTGCCGACCTGCCTCTCTCCCTCTCTCTCTCCCGGGCTGCCGACCTGCCTCTCTCCCTCTCTCTCCCGGGCTGCTGACCTGCCTCTCTCCCTCTCTCTCTCCCGGGCTGCCGACCTGCCGCTCTCCCTCCCTCCCTCCCTGCCTGCGTGCCTGCCTGCCTCTCTCTCTCCCAGGCTGCCGGCCTGCCGCTCTCCCTCCCTCCCTCCCGGGCTACCGGCCTGCCGCTCTCCCTCCCTCTCTCCCTCCCTGGCTGCCTGCGTGCCTGCCTCTCTCTCTCCCTACCTACCTGTTTCCTGTCTCTCCTCCCTTCTGTCGGCAATATCATTGAAAATGCTTCCGTTTGTTTTCACCAAGAAAAGGTCAAAAACAGGGGGTGCGCCTTATACGCGGGTGCGCCTTATACGCGGAGATATACGGTAGGTTTTCTTTCCCTTCAATTTTCAAAATTATTTAGTTGAATATCTTTCTTAACTGGAGGTTGGAAATGAGATGTCATGGTGCCTCTTCACACATATATACACTGATCAGGGCTTTGATATGTGGTAGTTTTATTCATTCAATTCAATCCAGTTAATATTCAGGAAAGTTTTACTGTCCATTTTATCGATGTAAAGTATGCCATTTAAATGGTCCATTTCATGTTGGATAATGCGAGCTGTCCACCCTGAAGTCTGCCACACGGTCGGCTGTCCATGCTCACTCAAACCTGAGGATACAAGTATTCAGCAATCATTAAAAATTACCCGAGATTTCCAAGAAAAACAGTCATGTTGCTCTGAACACCTCCCTCAGCACTCCCTCCCTCTAATCACAGCATCGACACAAGGTTAGCGAGAGCCAAGGCTCGGAACCCCCGATTGTTCATTGGGATACTGCTCGAATCTAACCAGCTAGATCTCTACAGCTTGCATTAAGAGCATTGTCCAGCAAGTTTCTCAAGACGTATCCAGCGAGAGCTTTGGCTCGTAAGGTGAGTGGGAGCTGAGTGGGAAGTCATGCCAATGAGCTAGCTGGGGATGCTATCATCAGTCGTGATATCAAATAATAAATCATTTTTGCATTTCATATCGCGCTTTTCACGTCTTCTGGATGTCTCAAAGCACTTCACAGAATATAGTGTAAAGTGAATCGACTAAATTTGTGGGCGAAATGCGGCAGCCAATTGCAGTGTCCCCACAAACAGTCATGGATTGAAATGACCAATTTTATTGTGTTTATTTTGGAGGGATTATTAGATGAGTGGATTAAGGAAACTTTCCCAAGATTTCGCCCTGACCTGCCTGGATTCGAACACAAGTCTCATGCTTGTAAGGCGAGTGAGTGAGTGAGTGTCTCTAACCACTGAGCTATAGGAGTCCACAATACTCTGAAGTATTGCAGACCTACCTGGCTCAGAACTGGACTACCAACAACACCACAGGAAGTTTGGATGTTTCTGCCATTCTGTGTAGCACAGTTTAGCACTGAGGGGAGTACAGATCCATCTATACAGTATTTATACTTCCACACGGCACCCCCCCCCCCCCCCCCCTGCAGTATTATCTGCACTGTTAGATTCTGAGCCCAAGCCTTTCTCTGTGTTAGAACTTACCCATAATTTCTACAGCATGGTAGCGGGGCACACAGGCTGAGAAGCCAGATATACTTTCACAACCCTCAGGGAACTGGACTGTTCGTGAATCCAAAACTCGAACACTGGGGTTTATAAAAATCTTCAGAGAAAATGGAGTCATTTCCTTTATTTGTCTCATTCTGAGACAATTTGTCCTGACAGGTCTGCTCTGTGAATTCCATTGCTATGACCTGGAGGGGAACGCCAATCTGTGGAGCGCTCAAACCAACACAATTCTTTCTCCTCATAACCATCACCAGAGTCCTGATCAGATTTGCCATCTCTGGGCTACGGATCTGAGATGTATTGACAGTCGAAGCTTTGGAGCGTAGGATTGGGTCTCCCACTTGGCAAACATGTAGGTAGGGCGGTGATGGTTTCTTTATCATTTTTTGTTTTAAGTATTGCCAGTAGTTTCTCGTATCATAGAGCCTCTGCTGCAGACACGCAAATCCTGACAGCAGAAAAGCTGTTTTGCTGGGTGTAGTAAAAAGTCTTTGATTGAAGCATCTTGAGATAAGGTGCTGCATCATCACAAACTGAAGGTGGTATTGAACCTGGAAGGAAATAAGAAACCCAAGGATCATGACAACAATTATCTCTGTAAAAAACATTGTGCTTGAAAGCTGAACTCAGTCTGTCATTGCACATTTCCACTGAAAGATATTGCCTCCACTGGCATATATTCCTACTAATGGCGAGGGAGAGAAGTAACGTGGGTCTCCTTGCAATTCAATAACTCTAAGTGATGCACGATCAAGTTAATTCTCCGCCGCAGTTTCTGAACTATATAGATCCGCGGGGCCTCCAGGGCAATCCTGATGCCTGTCGTGTTTGTGGCACTTTGTGTGGGTGGCAGGGATTCTTCCCATATTAACCCTGAGCAAACATTCTAACAGGTAGAGCAGTCCGAGCTGACGAGTCTGCCGAGCTGCACTTTCAATAACAAGCTGTGAGATTGTAACCGGTTAAACTCCGGCAGTTCCCACAATGCAGATTCCATGGCCCCAAAGTCTCAACAGAATGAGTGCCATTCCAGACACGGGGAATGTTCAAGTGGAATGCATCCAATCTGGTTTGGATTCTCTGAGCCGGTCTGACACCGGCTCCCATCCGATCAATGACTGACCCAGTCAATATCATCAGGATTTTTGATCCCAGAAAACATTACAGGGTAAGCTCCACTCCCATGTCAACACCCCCCCACCGGGCAACAGACTGAGGGAGGATTCTGACACCCACCTGAGCACCCCCACACACACAACCCCCACACCCCAGCCCCCCCCCACCCCCACACAACCCCCACCTCAGCCCCCCACCCCACACTCAACCCCCACCTCAGCCCCCCCCAGTCCCGGCGCCAGGGGGCGCCAGAGCCAGACTCACTGACGAGCTCCGGAGGCCACAGTGCTGGCGGAAGTGCAAGTGCGGACCTTCCGGATATGACGATTGTCGGCGCGAGGGCCTCTGGGGATTGTCGTTCGGAGCCCGCGGGTCAGAGTTCAGACTTTGATTTATTTTGATTTAACTTTCCGCTGGAGCGACTTTCACAGAAAATAGCAATGTTTCCGGCCAAAGGAGAAATTAGTTTTGAGGCGGGAGAGAAACGTCACCCCCACCCCAGGCACTGAAGGCCACAGTGAAGGCGGTTCCTGCTCCTGAGCTCCCACTCCATCACATGGTGAACAAGTGAGTATCTCATGGCTGTTGTTTATATGGACTTGATAAGGCTCGGGGATAACAATAAATAATAATGCAATAATACTCGCATTTGATGTGGAGCTTTTCGCGTTGTCTAGAGATGTGACAAAGCTCTTTCCAGAATATAGTGTCGAGTGAATTGACTACATTCGTGGGCGAAACCCGGCAGCCAATTGCGCACTCGAGCACCACCCCCCCCCCACCCCTCCCCACAAACAGTTGTGGATTGAAATGACCAATTTATTATTGTTCAATAAGAGTTTATTAGCGAAAATGAAAACGCACACAGAATTGGCAGTAACCTTGTGATACGCGTTGGTTTGGAGACAGAGTAGTGATAAAGGGAACGTTCTCTGATTGAGGAGTGATCAAATCAAAGTGTTTAAAATGATAGGAATTCTGGCGAGGGAATCCAGAACTCAGGGGCACAATCCTAAAGTTAGAGCCAGGCTGGGTAGGAGGAAACAGGAAGTTTTTTTCTCACACAGTGAGCTGTGGAAATCTGGAATTCTCTCGTGCGAAACGCTGCGGAAAGTGGGTTATTTGCTGGGCCAAGAGAAATGTGGATCAGAATTGGCTCCGAACTCCCTCCCGCACCACATTGGCCGCTGTTTGCTCAGCGCTGCTACGACGTGCGGACTGAGGTTTCCATATTCTGTGAAGCGCTTTGAGCATGTGATAAGGCGCGGTACCAAATGCTAGGATTATTTAAGTGGCATGAGCAAGAAATAGGCTTCACCTGGTGCCCAGCGAAAACCAAACTCTTGTGACAAATTCTTGGCAAGTGCTGTACTATTTACTATTTAACATCTTTTGGTATTTTAAACATAACTAACTGTTCAGGAAATGTTTGCTTACAGTTTTAATCTGGGTTGTTTTCAACATGAGTCTCTTAACAACAACAAATGACATTAGTATAACCCCTTGCACGTCAGGAGACGTCCCAAACGCTCTCGACAGCACCAATCAATCAACCCTCCGCAATTTTCCGCAAAATCCAGCAAATTCCTCTGCATTTTCCTGCAAAATAGTCTGCGGGTACCGGAAATACAATCTTGGTTATTCACCTCCCCACCAACCGGTATCTGCCAATACAATTCACCATTCCAGCCACCGGATCTCACAGCTGGGACACTCCCGGTCAGCTCACATTGCTCACGCGCACTTATTAAACTTACCGAACGCTGATATTATTATTTTACCCATCATTGTACCAAGTGCGCTGGAATGCTTTATTGGTAAGTATCCATACAATATTCTGTATTAGTCTATTATTAATATGGTATGTTTTAAAATAAGTAGAATTTTTGGCAACTTGCCGTTCAAATATCCGGTTTGTTTGATTAACCGGCACTGGGCAGGTCCCGAGGGTTTACTGTACAAAGTACTGGAGACCGCACACACTCTATACAACAAATCACCATCTGGCAGTACAGTTGTGATAATGACATATGTTGACTTTTAGTGACACAGTAACTGTCTCCTACGGGCAATGACCCTGTCTTTGTACAAACTACTGATATCATATGTGGATAAGACACAGAGTGTTCTCTTTGTCTGACTCTGTATGACCTGAGGGGTATCCAATCTCGAGCACCTGAATGAATAGACTCGCGTATAAACTCCAGGATTTCTATCAAATTGCGGATCCTAATAATAACAATAATAATAATCTTGTTTGATACAGCAGCTTATCACGTTGTTCAGATGTCTTCAAGCACTTCACGGAATATACACAAAGTAAATTGAATGTACATGTTATGGGTGTAACGCGGCCACCAATTGCAGTTTCCCCAAAAACGGTCGGGAATTGAGTCACCACATTATTTTGTTAAATTTTTTAAAAAGGGATTGTCCGTCAATCAGCTAACAAGCAGATTCCTACTTAATGCGAGGTAAACCTTATGGAGTAAGGAAACGGGCTTAATGTTCCTCCCTGCCTGGGAATCAAACCCCGGTCTCTCACTTGGGAAGCGAACGCTCTAATCAATTTGCTGCAGAACTCCACAAAGCCGAGGGTGACCGAAAGTGCGGTCGAAAAGAAAAGTCTTTAGGCAGGACCTGAAAATAGGAAAGGAGGGGGCGAGGCGAAGGGAGTGAGGAAGGGAGTTCCACAGCCTCGGGGCGTAGTGGCTGAAGGCACAGCCGCCGATGGTGGAGGGGAGCATTCGGGGGACATGGAGGAGGCCAGGTAGGGCAAAGGCTGTTGTGAGGAGAGAGGGGGTCAGAGAGATAGAGGGCTGCAGAAGAGTGGAGGGGTTTGAAAACGAGTGAGGATCTTGAAATCGATCCACTCCAACATAGGGTGTGAAGTCTGGCTAGGACTGGGGTAATGGGGGGAGCAAAGTTTGGTTCAGGTGAGAATGCGGGCCGCGGAATTTTTAATAAGGACCTTTGTTAATGTGAAACTAAAGAGGTGTTGCTTCACCTGTCCAAATTATTAGTGAACCACAGTTAGAGGAGCGGGGAGTCTGTGGCAGTATTCTTGAGTGTTAAGGGTGGTAGTGTTGGTTTGACTACGTGTGCTGTGGTTGTTACATCACCTCAGTGTTCAGTCAGTTAACTATTCGTACATTTTGTTGATTTGAAGTTGTTTAGGATTTAATGACCTTTCAAATATCCTTGACTTTTGAGACTGAAGGCACATTGTGAAAACTGTACTGTGTGTTGCTCAAGGCAATATTTCTACACGTAACATGCAGCACGTCAGGGCCTGAGTCTTGTGTGTCCTTTAAGTGCAGAGGGAGGTTTGGGCGCAATTTTATTCCCCGGTTTAGGACGGGAAGTTACACAGGAGATACAGTGGTTTGACCTTTGAACAGACACTGGATGAAGTTAATTGGAACAGAGAGGTTGAGATGTGACCTGATCAAAGTCTTTAGAATTAGGAGGAGTTTGATCGTCAATAGGGAGAAATTAATTCCAGAACAGTAATTTCAGATACATTAAGGAAGTAAGATATGAGGGCACAGATTCAGGATGTAAAGTATTGTTTTTCTTAAGGGGGAGACGAAAGCTGCAATATGTTCCCAGAAAAGGTGGTTCCGGCCTCTATATTAGATTATTTTAAGAAACAACCTGAATGGGAAGATGGCATGTTTGGATATTCTGGAAAGATGAAACAAACCATCTTCAGACAACATTTCCTTGTGACCTTATGTACATATTTTTGCTTCTAATAAATTAGTGGAATGATGACTGCATACACTATAATGGCCCTCAGAATAGTTTCACACAAATCAATCATTCTCTAAAAAGATTATTATCAGGACCATAGAATTTGGGAGATACTTTACAGCAAATCATACTAAATTCTGAGGCTTGTTGCATAATAGAGAAAGACGAGTCTCAATGAACTGGTGGTCAACTGTCTAGAAAACAGGGCAAAATCATGATAAATGAACCAAAGGCCAATAAGGTAAATATCAAAAATAGAAATACAAATTAAAGGTAAAAAATTCCTTTTTGTGAATCATTCTGATTTGGTCTACTTCAGATTGTTGATCCACATCAAGTTTGTTACTATTCTAGGAGTCCTGGTGCTCAGTGATTAGAGCATTCACGTCGCAAGCGCGTGACCTGGGTTTTGATTCACGCAGAGCGAAACCCTCGGCAAGTTTCCTTACTCCACATGCCTGATAATAACCACACAAGAAAACAACCCAATAATAATTTGGTCACTTCAATCCATGACTGTTTGTGGGATGTTGCTGTGCACAATTGTCTGCCACATTTTGTCCACAAATGTACAGTCAATTCACTTTTCACTACATTCTGTGAAGCACTTTGAGATATTTAGAAGATATGAAAAGCTCCATATCAAATGCTATTATTATTATTATTACTCTTACCCAACTTCACTGGCTCCTCAACACTCAGAGGATTCAATTCAAGATCCCGGTCCTCACCTTTAAAGCCCTTGGCCTTGCCCTACTCTACCTCTGTGGCCTCCTCCCCCTCCCCACCAACCTGACCGCTCCCTCCACTCAGAGGGCTCTGGCCTGCTCCATGTCCCCCACCCCACCTGCCCCACCATTGGCGGGCGAGCCTTCAGCCACTCTGCCCCCAACCTTTGGAATGCCATCCCATGATCCCTCCGTCTCACCCCCTTACAGCCTCCTTCAAGACCCACCTCTTCAATTATGCAATCGGTCACCCTCTTCCCCTCTCTTCCCTCCACCCTCCCAGATCCTGATCCCAGCTCGCGTCCAAAACACTGACTGTCCAGCACCGTAGGACATCCTCCTGACCTGAGGTGTTCCGCAAATATAATTTTGCTGTTGTCATCGCTGTCGCTGTCGCTGTTGCTGTCGCTGTTGCTGCTGTCGCTGTTGTTGTTGTCGTCGCTGTTGCTGTCGTTGTCGCTGTTGTTGCTGTTGTCGCTATGTGCAGTGTGTTGTGCAGTGGATGTGTTGGATCAGAGTTGAGATCAGCACACTGATTCTAGGTTAATGTCAATTAAAGGAACGCTATAGTTTGATGAATTTATTCATATAAAGGGAAAATTGCTGAAACTGATTTGGTTGACGTACAAAGTTACCACAGGTCTCCTGTACAAATCAATGTATTTAGAATAGAATGTGGGCCAAAAAAAGCAATGTCACACAGAAATACTGGAATATGTTTATTAGAAATAATAAATGGTTGAAATCATGTTATTAAATATGTCATAAAAAAGAAAAGGAATCATAGCCTGATATCTATTATATGAAGTGGTCAATATAGTAAGGGGATGTTAATATGTTACATGAAATCTGCACACAGAGCCAACCACAGATTATGGTCATCAAACTGCCAAATGCTAAGAGTCTAAACCAGTCTAACATAAGAGTCTGTGAGGGATCAATGTGTACAGTAACTGTGCATATTGCTGTACACTCTACACTGTACGCTCTGTGCTCCACACTCTACAGTGTGTAATAACTGTACATATTGATTCACAACCAATTCTCTGTAAGAACAGTTCTGCACTGTTAGTTTAAAACTAATATCTTGTGAGAAAATTGAATGCATAATGTGATAGATGTAAGATAGGCAGTGAAATGGATTGCAGATGAGTGTACAGTTACTGTATAAGAGATTCTATGATAAAATTCTATGATTCTATGATTGTATGTGAATGGTTAGTTAATGTATATATGTAAAGGATCTAAGTGTGTAGATGTATATTTACACTATCAATATGAAACTTCATTTGACTAATCTGTTCCAGGAACAGGTCTTTATTGTATTCATTGTTTGGAGTTTTATTATAATTAAGAATTTAAATCTTTGTTCAAGTGAAATCTGCACACACACAGACTATGTTGCTTTTAATAGATATAATAATAATCATTGCATTTGATGTAGCGCTTTTCACATCTTTGAATATCCTATAATAAACTGGTCATTTCAATCCCACTGCAAATGCAGTGTCAAAGTGCTTCACAGAATATGCTATAAAGAGAATTGACTACATATTTGTGGGCGAAATGCGTCATCTAATTGCGCACAGCAGTGACCCACAAACAGTCGTGGATTGAGTGGCGAAATAATTTTCTTTTCTTTCTTGAGGGATTATTAGCAGGCATGTGGAGTAAGGAAATTTGCCCAAGGTTTCGCCCAGACCTGACGGCAATCAAACCCAGGTCTCTCGCTTGTGATGCGATTGCTCTCACTACTGTCCTACAGAACTCCACTTTACAAAGCGAGCGGGAGCCGAATGGGGAGGGAACCACGACTTGATGTCTGATAAGTCAATTGTCAGAAGAGACAACAACATGAAATGAAAGGTGGAGGCAGAATGAGTGTCATTCACACACACACACACACACACAGGGAGAATACAGGGACATCATCTACATCCCATGTGTAGCTTTTCCTGTTAGATTCTAACACATCTCCAGCCAAAATCTATTCTTTTGGTTACTGTCCTCTCAACAGTTCCTACTTCACTCCGTCATTTATAGACATAGCTCCTCACAATTGGCGTTTACCTCATTATTGTCCACAACCAATAAATCAAGCATTTTTCACTAGTTTTTAAATTTTGTAAAACTGTTTCCAAATTGCTCACTTTCGGAAACCATTGAACATCAAGAGTTCTCAGCATCTCAGTAAACCCTCGTCCTCCTCCTCACTTGACTTGTCCTCACTTATCACATTCAATTTCATCTACAATGCGGTTTTCCTGTGGCTGGTAGTGGTCCTCGCAGAATTCCCGGATCCGGTTACAGGCTTCAACCATGATGTCTGAAGGCACGGTCACTACGATCCTGAAGAAATTTGGATACTCAAAACACTATAAAGAGAAGAACACAAAAGTAAGACGTTCGCTTATTGATGGTTTTCTGTCAAACCAACACATTCTTACCCACAACCACTCTGTACCAATTCTCCTACACATCCCTTTGATAATACCGCGGAGACCATGTGCTATAATGCTCCTGATATACACCCACAATTACTACTGTTCTTCTGATAAGATGTCAACCTGGTTTGGTTGAGAACTCTTGACTCTGAATCAGAAGGTTGTGGGTTCAATCCCATGTCGGGACATTTAGCTCAGTCTAGGCTGACACTGATAGAATGGCTGCATTGTCAGACATGCATTTTTTTCAAATTTAAACATTGAAACTTGTCTATTCAGGTGAACATTAAAGATTTCAAAGGCACTTCTGTATTTGAAAACAGAAGGTAGTTTCTCTCGCTGTCCTTACCACCAATCTCCAGTTAAAATTAGTTATTGACTTCATGGCTGTTGGTGGGTCAATGCTGTTACAAGTACTCAATACATTTTATAGAAAAACTCTGGGACCCACTTTGAGATGACTCGTCATGTTATGGCACAATAGTAAATGCAAGGATTATTATCCCTCATTGTAACGTTCTTGGATAGAACCATCTTGGATTTCAATCCATGACTGTTTGTGCTGTGCACAATTGGCTGCCACAATTCGCCCACAAATACACAGTCAATTCCCTTTGCGTAGCTGTGAATCATTTTGAGATGTCTAGCAGATATGAAAAGAGCTACATCAAATACAAGGATTATTATTCCTACCCCCCACCGCTCACTGTAACATTCTGAGATACTCTGACCCTCTTATTGCATCACTTCATTATAACCCACACTGTCCTAATCATAACTAGTTACTGTATATCCTCCACTCTGACAATAATACTTTTTGATATTCCATAAATTAACATAGTCCCTTTGTCAAAGCCATATGATGGGTATTTTTTTTTGGAATCTCCTTTCAAACTGTTGTCTTTAGGCTTGTAGATGTTGTCATTTGGTTGTTGTTATTGAGAACTGTTATTTAATTGCTAATCTTCACATAATTTATTTATTAACTGCAGCTGATTGAATAAGAGAGAAAGCAATTTACCTACCGCTGCAGGAAGACAGAAAACTGATTGTTCGGCAATCATTCGCTCCGTGAATTGGATGTCATTCTCAAACTCTGGAAAATGTTCCATCTGAATTCCGACCTGGAAACCAAACATGAAAGTAAGTCTGGTTCAGCGACTCTAGTCAAAGAGTTTGGGTTCAAGCTCCACGTTGGAACTTGAAATCACATTGTCTAAATTGACACTCGAATTCAGCGCTTTGGTCATGTGCCATTGTCAGAGATGTCTGTCTGCCATCTCAGTTGGATGTTAAAGATCCTGTGGCACAAGTTTCTCCCAGTTTGTTGGTTTCCTGACCAACAAACCCCAAATAAAATTGGTCATTCAATTCATGGCTGCTTGTGTGACACCACTGTGTTCAAATTGGCTGTTGCGTTAGTCCACAAAAGTACACAGTCCCCAGAGTATATCTTGTGAAGCGCTTTCAGATGGCATCTTCAAAGCTTATTGTATAAATATATATAAATACACAATATATACATTGTTAAATTTAACTATTGAACCTTTAAAGTATCTGAGAGTTACTGAACTCACCATCAGGTACATGGCACCAGAGGCTCTGACTGGCTGAAGTCCACACACACTTGAGAGGGTGTTGAAACAATAAGCAGAATTAGACTGAGGGAAAAAAAATAACATGAATATTCAGTGAAACCAGACCAATGAATGACCCTTGAGGGGATGGGGGATGGGGGAGGGGGGAGTGGGGGTTCATGATAGAATATTAATTGTTCACTCAACAGGCTAAGAATTCTGTCCGTAGAGTTTTACTGATTAGGCAATGAGAACAGTAGTCCTGTAGCTGTCCAGGGAAAGCCTGAGTCATTTAAATCAGATTGTGGAAAATCACAGCTTTTCCTCAGCTGTTTATTTAGTTTCAAAAGTTGGCATTGACCTTTACTGGAATTTTTCTGATTAAACGATTTGTTTCATTCTACTTATTTACAATGCATGATGTAACATTTAAAACTAGATATACAGTGTTTACCTAAATACAGGCCAGGAGATTACAAAACAGATCAAAGAATCTTAAATCATGTATGTGCTCAGGACAGAGGCTACTCTCAAATTCGACACGTCATTCTATTTATTATAATCAAGGGGCAATAAAAGCCCGTTTATCCGGCACCTGATCAACCGTAACTTCCGTATAACCGGCATCGAAGAAAAAAAGTCCGCATTCAATTAACCGGAATTTATCTGGAAAAATGCATTGACAATTATTTATTTATTTATTTAGTTAGTTAGAGTTTTCAGCCGAATATCCAGCAGGTACTTTATCCGGCATTGGCAAGGTCCCGAGGCTTTTACTGTATAATCAGGGTGTTCCTGTTGTGGTCTATAAAATCCTTGTCTGCCAGCATCCCTGCTGCTTCCTGTCTTCTGCTCTCCCATTTGGACAAATGTTGAGCTCTTTGGGACGTCCTCCTGATGTGAAATGCGCGATACACGTGTCATGTTGTTGTTGTATGTAGCCATCTTTATATTTCTTCAGGGTAAAGCTGTCGTCTGTGCTGGCCTTGACTCGTGATCTGTAACTCACGCAACCTGTGCAGAATTTTGGTGATTTTCGCGACCAGCAACTCACCTTTAAACCTTTGACCAAATCCTCTTTCTTCCATCTTTGGAACAACGCCTGCCTATGTCAATACCTCATCCTCAAAGCAGATTAAACCCTCACGAAATGACGAAGAGATTAAACTGGAACTGGAGATTAAACCCTCCAGTTCTGACGAAGGTTGTAGACCCAAAACGTTGACTCTTTTTCCTTTCTCCATGTATACTGCCTGACCTGCTGAATTTCCTCAGCAACTTCTGTTTTTGTTTCAGATTCCCAGCATCTGTAGTATTTTGTGTTTTGTTTAAACCCTCACATCTTTTGTGGAGTCCTGTAGTTCAGTGGTTAGAGCAATTGCCATGCAAGCAAGAGACTTGGGTTCAATTCCTGGCAGGTGAAACCATGGGCAAGTTTAGTTACTCCACATGCCTAATAATAATCCCTCGAAAAAAAAAAAAAAATTTGGTCACTCAATCCATGACAATTTGTGGGACGCTGCTGTGCACAATGGTTGCTGCGTTTCGTCCACAAATATGTAGTCAATTCACTCTACAGTATATTTTGTGAAGCGCTTTCAATCAATCAAAAGCTTACATTTATATAGAGCCTTTCACGTCGAGAGGACGTCCCAAGGCGCTGCGCAGTTAGTTAGCGACAAGAGCAGGGGCGTAGGGGTCAAGGCAGGATAAAGGAGAGTAGGAGAATTGACTGTATATTTGTGGGCTTTGAGATGTATAGAAGATGTGAAAAGTGCTATATAAAATGAAGGATTATTAGTATTATCAACAACAGTTTCAAATTTCTGCGTTCTGATCGCTGGCCTCCCTAGCTACACTCTGCACAAACCCAAGACCGAGGAAATCTGTAGCCCATATCCTCTCCTTAGCCCATCATTCCATCCTTGTTCAACTTTACTGTCTCCCTACCTATCCCAGATGGATCAACCTTAAGATCCTCATCTTTGCCTCTGTGGCCCTTCTCCTTTCTGCATCAGACATCTCTTGCAACTCTCCCTTTAACTTTCAGCAACTTTGCACCCGCTCTCGGGAACTCTACCCACATCTCTCAGTCTCTCTGTGCTCAGTTTAATAGTTTGGGGGATTTTATGAATTCCAAATCAAAATAATAATAATAAGCCTTGGATTTGATATAGTACTTTTCCACATCTTTTAGAAGTCTCAAAGTGCTTAATTGAATCATAATATAAATAATAATTATCCTTGCATTTGATATCGCAGCTTTTCACATCTTATCGACGTCTCAAAGCGCTTCACAGAATATACTGTAAAGTGAATTGACTGTATATTTGTGGGTGAAACGCGGCAGCCAATTGCAGCGTCTCCCACAAACTGTCATGGAATGAAATGACCAATTTTTATCATTGATTTTTTTGAGGGATTATTATTAGCCATGTGGTGCAGGGAAACTTGCCCAAGGCCTTGCCCTGACCTGCCTGGATTTGAACACAGATTTCACGCTTGTAAGGCGAGTTCTCTGACCACTGAGCTACAGGACTCCAAATAATGCATTTATAACATGGTACAATACTACTATAGTTTTGTAATTAACAATTGTTCCCAGAACAGATTTAACAATCAAGGTAGAAACAAAACAGTAGAAATTCAGTTTTACTCTTTAGAGTGCTGCAACTTTTACCTGCAAGAATCTGATGGTTTCCTCATAGAATTCTGGAGTTGTTTCATTCAGAATTGCTTTCAAAGCTCCTTGTACAATTGTGCATGGGCCTAAAATCTTTTGGCTCAACCGGACTAGGCCATCGCGGACCTGTGTTATTAAAGGAAAGGGTTAGTGGGTCTGACAAAGAATATGATTTCTGTCATGTGAGCCCATTACCTCAAAACCTATTACATCAGATATGGCACCTTCCATATCTTCAGTTATCCCACTAACCTCTGGAACACTGTCTTCAAAACTTGCTTAAACCTTACTTCTGAGTTTATGATCACCTCCCCTTCTCACCTCTCCCTCTCCCCTTACAAGGCATCTGACCCTGCTCATGTCAAGCACTCTGGACATGACCTTATGGGAAAGGTGCTGCCACTGAACATTATTACATATTAAATTGACAAAGGTCAATGTATAAAAATGGGGTTATGAAGAGTGGGACTAATTGGGTCGCTCTTCCAAAGAGCCGGCACAGTCACGATGGGCCACATGGCTTCCTTCCGTATTGTAATATTTTATTAATTTAACCTGGGTGCACAATATGAAAGGTGCTGTATAAATATAAATGTCTCCTGTCGTCCCCCTTACCTCTCTGCTGAAGATATTGTTTCTGTCATGAATGAGAATCCAGCCCATTCGCCAGCCTGGGACAAGCCATCGTTTGGCCAAACCACCACAGGACAGAATGGGCACAGTGCTGCTCAGAGTTGCGAGGGCAACATATTTACATTCCGGAAAGACCTTTGAAGTTCATAAGTTACAAGTTAGTACTGAACAAAAACAAAGTCATATTCAAAATAATTTGATCAATGTAGGTTATTGGTCAAAAGATAAAATTCATCTTCTGAGGCAAATAAGCTCCGAAACAGCTTCTTTCCATATTTAATTCTCTGAATGTATTTTTTTCAGCTCTTTGACATTTGCCCCTAACCTCTGGAATTCTATCCCGCAGTCCTTCTGCCTCACCCCCTCCCTGGCCTCCTTCAAGTCCTGCCTCAAGACCCTCATCTTCGACAGTCTCATTGGTCGCCCCAAATCCCCTCCTTTCCCTCCATCCTCCCTGATCCCAACCCCAGCTCAGGTCTGAAATATTGACTGTCCAGCTCCCTGGGACATCCTCCCGATGTGAAAAGCACTAGAAAAAATTTAATTTTGTTGTTGTTAAGATGAATTCCTTCCAAACATAATAATATTATCATTTGGTAATTTGAAAGGCATATTTCTTCTCCAATTCTTTATTCAGTGTCAGCCTGATCCCTTCCTTCTGGGTTGTGTTGTGGATTCAAGCCCAACTTCAAGAGTTTGAGTTCAGAGTGTTGGCTGATGCTCCAATGACGCTGGATGTCATTGTCATCCAGGAAGGCAGTGTCTTCATATAATATGTTTAACCATATTCTTGTTTGTCAGTTCAACTGGGAGTTAAAGGTCCATGGCATTGTATCAAAGGGTAGCTGATAATCCACCGTATAAAATCGTTAATTTATTTCATGGCTGTGTTGGGTCCATTGTGTGCAAATTGGCAGCTACTTCGCCTACAAAATACAAAGTCCCCAGATAAAGTAACTCCTCTGAAGCTCTTTTGTGTTTTTTCAACGTTGATTTATTGGTATTCTCATTTTCATTGCTCCCGATACTCGCACTCTGCCTACTCCTTACCATATCTCCATAGATCTCATCTGCCAGGATTGGAAGATAGTTTCTGGCTGCAACTGAAAGAAAAATAGAATATTGTTGATGCCAGGGTTTGTTATTTCAGGATATATTTTATAATTTCTTCATTAAAAGTCAGCCTGGTGGGAGATGCCATAAACTCAGTTAAGCCGAGTTCCAGCTTGTTACATATTGTGTAGAGAGGAAGTGGAGTGCAGGGCCTTTCCCCCACATACTCTTTTATATTACAAGTGTAATTTTGTTGCTGTTGTTGTTACTCCTCTCAGATATCTATCTAATTCCCTCTTAAAAAATCAAATATGAATTCTTCTTCAACCACCATTTTGGCTTGGATACCAGAATAATTATCAATTCTTTGAGGATATAAAATCTCTATTTACTTTCTACCTCCCAGTTCCACAGTGCACCTATTGATGGAGACAAAGAAAGGATTAATATATGTACAAGGTTAATGTCCGCTTGCTGTAATGATTCACCATCCATACTGTGAGAAAAAGAAATTATCTTGTTAGCTACAGACAGTCTCATTATTTGTTACACATCATCCAAACCAATCTTATGATTTAATTTCAATATTGGCTTAGACGAAAAAGGCCCTTCAGCGTATTGTGATTTAATCTTTCTAGAACAATCAACCAACCATATTCCCACCACAACATGAAGCTATTTTAAAAACTAAATTGTTTCCACTCCAATCTGTAATGGGTGCCCCTAGTTTGGGACTCACTAACATAAAAACAACTATTAATGTCCATCTTGTTGAATCCTTTCTTTCAGGATACCTGATAGAAAGGAGATGTCCTTTCAAACATTTCATCTCTAGTGTAAAAGGTTCTAAACTGTTCAATCTTTCTTCATCGCTGTGTTCACTGATCCTTGAATCCCAGTAAATTACCAGCCTAACGCTACAATAATGAAACTGATAGAAGCATGTGCTCACCGGCTAGTATCTTTTGGAGATGGAATTTACTGAAGACTGATCCACAGGGATTTGATGGGTTGTTTATGATGATACAGGCAGTTTTATCATCTATCAACGACTCTAAGTGTTTAAGATCAATTTCCCAGGATTTTTCTGGCTGTAATAAATCAGCAGAAGTACATAATAAGTTATGGTTGTTCCTCAACAGTAAATGTGAATTACATATCGTGCAAAATGCAGTTCAGCAACTCCGAAACCTGAGTGTAATGTGTAAAAGATCATGTGCTTAATCCTGACTAATATGTGGAGTAGTTTACCAACCTTATCTTATGCCTACTTTGTTTCTAGGTCTCATCGCAGTAAAGATTTACAACAACAACAACTTTGATGTATATAGCGCCCTCCCCATGCCGGACAGCGTCTCAGAGCGCTTCACAATAGCAGATTTCGGGACCGAGCCAGGGGCAGGGGGAGAGAGGTGACCAAAGGCGCGGTCGAAGAGAAAGGTCTTTAGCTGTGACCTGACACTGGGAAGAGATGGGGCGAGGGGGAGTGAGGGAAGGAGTTTCAGAGCCTCGGGGGGTAGTGGCTGAAGGCACGGCCGCCGAGGGTGGAGTGGAGGATTCGGGGGGACATGGAGGAGGCCAGACCCAAGGAGCGAAGGCAGCGGGTGCTGGGTTGTGGGGAGAGGAAATCAGAGAGGTGGGGGGGGGGGGGGGGGCGGCAGAGGAGCGGAGGGATTTGAAGACAAGGGTGAGGATCTTGAAGTGGATCCTCTCAGGGACAGGGAGCCAGTGAAGTCTGGCCAGGACTGGGGAGATGGGGGAGAGAGGCTGGGAGCCAGTGAAGTCTGGCCAGGATTGGGGAGATGGGGGAGAGGGGTTGGGAGAGGGTGAGATCTGGCCAGGATGGGGAGATGGGGGAGAGGGGCTGGGAGCCAGTGAAGTCCTGCCAGGACTGGGGTGATGGGGGAGAGAGGCTGGGAGAGGGTGAGAACGCGGGCGGCAGAGTTCTGGATGACCTGGACTCTGTGGATTGTGGTGGAGGGGAGACCGGAGGGGAGGGAGTTGCAATAGTCCGGCCGAGAGGTGAGGAAGGCCTGGACCAGGGTCTCAGTGGCTGTTGGGGTGAGATATTGTCAGAGACGGGGGATCCGTTGACGAAAGCGACAAAACCAAACCAACCCTGTTCCTGATTCTACATTAGAAGACATCAGTGTTAACCAATGCAAAATAAATCATTAAATGCCAAGAAAATAATAATACTTGCATTTGATATAGCGCTTTTTATGTCTTCTTGACGTCTCAAAGCGCTTGTATATTTGTTGGTGAAACTCGGCAGCCAAATGCACACAGAAATTTCCCACAATCAGTCGCTGATTGAAACGGCCAATTTATTATTGTCTTTTTGAGGGATTATTGAGGGATAAATTCAGAAATTCCTTCACTAACTCGGATATTACTAAACAGGACTGTGATATTACTAAAATTCCTGAAGGCAAACATTGAGTAATAGGAATGTCAGAGAAGGAAAATGGTTCCTGGTGCAACAATTAGAGCTATGCAAATCACATTATAAATGCAAATTGTTGTTGTATATTGTCTCATTTGTTACTACATACCAGTAAGTTGTACAGTTTGACCTCAATTCCAATCGAGATTGCAAGTGTTTTATAGAGAGAGAAACCAGGCCGGGGGATCAGAATGTTCTGGCCAGGATTTGCCAAAACAGAAATTGCCAGTTCAATGGCCTGGCTGCAGCCGCTAGTCAGAATCACATCCTAGAACAGAAACAATATTAGTCCTCGCTCATTAGGTGTG
Source organism: Hydrolagus colliei (assembly GCA_035084275.1). Lineage (NCBI taxonomy): Eukaryota > Metazoa > Chordata > Chondrichthyes > Chimaeriformes > Chimaeridae > Hydrolagus > Hydrolagus colliei. The sequence goes on along the minus strand of CM068756.1, from coordinate 90,117 downwards.
AGTGAATAGTTTGTAGCCAGCAAATCATCGAAATTATTGATTGTCTTAAAAAATACAAAAGTTCTAATCCAGAGATGCTGCCTGACCTTAGGTGGTGTGTGTCCTCAGTATTATCTAAATTGCAATTTGATTGATCAGCAAAAAAAACTTTGGGCCATGATAACGTTTATTTGAGCTGTGATAAAGTTTATTTCTACCTAAATTTAGATCCTAATTCTATTCTGCGTTGGACCTGGATCTAATATTTTACTCCACAGCCCCTGATGCTGGAATGATGCTGTGCCATTGTTGCGAAAGGCTTTTCGTTTCTGAAGTCTAGTAACTGCTGAACTCTCTGGACATTGTTGAAAATGTATTTTAAGGATAAAGCAAAAAGTACAGAGGAATCTGCTTTAGCCAAATGCCGGTTAACCCCGGATAAATCGGATGAAATGCCCAGCCCCGATTCATTTGTAGTCTTACCTATTTCAAATATGCCTGTTACTTTGACATATTTAAAATAGGTTGTTAATTCAGCTGCGAGCGACTCCGGGAAGAAGATGGAAGGAATGACACTGCGATTGACAGATGACTCCAGCCATTCATGCCTGGGGTTGGGCCATCAGTTAATCAGGATTCGGAGGAACGGGAATGGAATGGGGGAGGGACATCAAGATTGATTGGTAGCAGACTCCATCCATTCACGAGGCTCAGGGTACGGTGGGGTGGGGGAATGGACCAATTAGCAATGGCTCCGAGGTGATTGACAAGTTCCAGAGCCACTGCTAATTGGTCTCCTTCCCGTCCATTGGGGACAGCAATGGGAGGATGGAGCGCTCGGAAGAGGAGACGGTGGAAAGAGAAGACAAAAGTATGAACTTTGGTTGAATGCCGGGTAAATCAGACAAAACTACCTGCTCTGGTCCAACTAAAGTGGATTCCATATCGATCAGCATTCTAATTGTGTTAACCAGTTATGATTCTGATGATTTGTTTGATGTTCTCTATCAAAACACTTACTTTTGCCTCCAGAGGTGATTCTGGACAGCTGTAGAGGTTGACAACAGCCTCCCTGCTTGTCTGGTAGCCTTCACAGATAGGAGGAATAGAAAACGTTATATCTCAATTCTTTCCTTATTTAGCACAGACAAATAAATCAAAATATGAACAAAAGAGGGGAACAAATGTGCTGGAAATTAAATGACATTCTTTGAGTTTATCTTTAATCTACATTGTTCTATTTATCACCCTGATTAATATTCCAGTAGAATCATAGAATCAAAGAATCATAGAATTTTACGGCAGAAAGGAGGCCATTCAGCCCATCTAGCCTGTGCCGACTCTTTGAAAAGAGCAACTCAATCCCCCCCCCACCCCTCATGTATGTGTCTCTCCCTCTTTTTCCCTGTCTCTCGATCTCTTTTCCTCTTATTATGTGCCCCTGTGTGTGTCTATCTGTGTGTGTGTGTGTTTCTCTTATTCCATATCTCTCCCTTATTCCCTGTCTTTCTCTTATTCCCTATCTCCCTCTCCCTCATCCCCCCGCTCTCTCTCTCCCCCACCCCCTATTCACTGTCCCTCCCCTCTCTCTCTCTCTCCCCTCTGCCTCTCTCTCTCCCCCTTCTCCCCTAACCTCTCTCTCTCTCAGTACTATCCTCTCTCTGTAATCATTTTTTTCCTCATTGAATTTTGCAATGTAATATCTTACCAATTGGTTATATGAAGAAGAAGCTTACACTTGCATAGATTCTTATTTTAAAATTTCTCAAAGGATTTCACAAGTAATTATTGTTTGATTTTCCAGCAAGTTTTCGCAATCAGCACTTAGGCGAAAGACTAATTATCTAAAGGATTGTTGACTGAGACACTGGGAAAAACATTCTTTTTGAATAGTGACACAGGATTTTGAATGTCAATCTGAACCACTAGTTGTGAATGGTTTAGTGTTGCATCTGACAGATGGAATTACAATCAGAAACATAAAATGCAAAATATTCTACCAGGGTGGTGATATACACTATTTATATAGCATTTTAAAACATCCAGAATCTGGCAAAATATGAATCCAGTCGTAATTCACATTTACTGTATATAGTCAAGTCAATTTACAGTATATTCTGCAAAGCGCTTTGAGTCGTCTAGATGACGTGAATAACGCTATATCAAATGCAAGGATTATTAATATTATTTATTGGGGTTGGTTTCCTGTAGCTCTTAAAATAACTTATTGAAAAATAACTTTGAATTTGAGACTGCATTTAAGAATTTGCAAAATTGGGATTCTCTGAAATTGAATATAAATTGAGTAAATCAAGACCCAGGTGGTATTTCCACCCAATAGTATACAGATTATACAATAGATTCGATAATGTTTCAATACATCTACAAGCTACATCTGTGGCTTGAAATTCAAACACAATACATTAGTAACATTTTTTTAAACAGATATTACAATTTTAGTCTGGCTTTGCTGGTTGGATTCTCTGAGTCAGAGACTTGTGGATTCAATTCTCAAATCAAGATTCCGTGACAACTCATATTGTTTAAGGTGACACGGGGAGTGAGCTACATTGTTCAAGGTCTTGTCATTCAGATGAGACATTAAGCCAAGTTCTGCTTTGCTCAGGTGGACATTAAAGATCCAAGTTTCTCACTATATCATCGCCAAACAATCCCCCCAAATTACATTGTCATTCATGTCATTGCTGTTTGTGGGATATTGCTGCCTGGAATTGTTCACCCAGTAAATGTAGTCGCCAGCCGTTATCTCTGAAGCGCTTACAAGCGGTTTGACATTATTTGCAGCGTATCAATACAGGATTATTGTTACCTATGGATGATGCGTAACCGTTGTATTTTCCTGAATCCACAGCCTCCTTCATGGCTTGTAGAACTTTCACATCTGTTGGGAGGTTCCCGAACACTGTGGGATCACCTTTAGCAAAGTTACAAGGACATCAATTCTGATCAACTTGGTGTTATAATTACTGCTCATCATCAGTCTACACAAACAACAGAGTAAAATAATATGCATTATGAACGCAGAGACTACAGAGAGATCAGGAAATCAGAACACGACGAAAAAAGTACCGGTACATTGAATTTAGGAAATGCTTCTGTGAGTCAGACACTCTACAGGTTTTTGTTGGGTATTTGAGGATGTACCCGACATTGTCGCGGTGATAATTCCCAAACATTTCACCTTTTGGGAAAGTCAGTGTCTGGTAATTTTAATCCAAACTCGGGTGAGATTTGTGCAATAGCAACCCCCGCAACAGTGCAAAGCTCCATTCACAAACACAGCAAACGACAGAAGAGACGGTTTGGGACTTTCCTGGAGGATTGAGGTTATGCGATGACTTTTCATCCGTCTAAAATGTTCAGTGAACGGAAGGGGCGACATTTAATTAAAATGCGGGAGTTTAGCGACCTTCATCCCAAAGTCTGGATGGGAGAACATTGCTGCTGGCGGGAATAAACTGAGATGAAGAGAATTTGGCGATAAAAAGAGGGACACGTTGTGGCCAGGATTAACTGAGAGAAGTGGGAAGAGAACAAATGTAAAACTTTACACGTGAAATGAATATTTTGGAGATGAAAAGTCCTCCGAGTTCGTCAATCATTCAGGAAAGTCCAGAAACATCGGCTTTGGGGGCGGGGGGGATTATGTTTGCTATCTGTGCGCTCAGGGCTAGGGTTAGGGTTGGAATTAGGGTTCTTACCGATGGAGAGAGCGATCAGAGGCTTGGCGGGGCTGGGTTTGATCTGCATGTTGTCCACGATGGCGCGGATTGGGTTCAAAGTTCGTTTAGACATTTCTGAAGCTCTGACATTCCACTTGGTGCGCCTGGCTCTCAGCTTCCCGGAGTGAGGAAAGCCGTTGGTGTTCAGGATGGAGTCCAGGATAAGGTAGTTCTCACTCGCCATTTCACTAGATAATAAAAAGGTAATAAAAGAGGATAAAGTGGACAGAAAGTTATTAACCCAATGGATTCGCCCCCCCTCCCGCCTCTTCTCGCAGATTATGATAATCTATATATTACATTGGAATTTATTTCCATATACAGTGTGTAACAATTCAGTTCTAATACAAAATAGAAAGATAACTGACATTATGTTTTAAACTTTTCCTAAAATACAGTGAAGGAATCGGCGAATGCTGGCGCCGAGTCTGTCAGTTCAGGCGAAATCACTGCAAAGTGCAGCCCAAATAGTGAGAACTAGCGAGACATACGTCGCAATAGGAAAAGTGTTGAAATGGGGAGGAGGACAGAGGTTCTCCAGCCATTGGTCCCACGAGATGGGTTCAGCTCAACCACCCACTCAACACAAACACTGACTCCCAATGACGCCCGAAATTAACTATTTCAAATAATATTCGCCGCAAAGCAACACTTGGAAAACAAAACACGAATTAGCCAATCTCTAAATGAAACTCAAGGTCACAAACAGCATAGCGGCGCTTTCACAGTTTGATGTCAGAGGACAAACGTTAACGCGGTTTTGATCTGAAATCGCTGTTTTTTTCACATAACTAACGTCCAAAATGTTTGATTTCTGAGACCAAATTAATGGAATCATAGTTTACTGTGAGGTTATACGTGTAATATAAGCATTTTCACCACAGTCCACGAGGTTGAAACAGTTCAGGACAGAGTAGAACGTGAACAATTCCCAAGTTTGACATCTGTGTATAAAAATAGCCGTTATTAATGATGCCAAGATAAAATATGATGGAGACATTAATCTATCTGAGGACAGAATCTCAGGCTCTAGTTTGGGGTTTAATTTTGTTGTTCATAAAATCAATGGGAAAGCTGAAGCAACGGTCGATACCTATAAAGAATGCATGTGGGGGAAAAGGCAAGGCAACAGGCTGAATAACCTCAATTCCTCAAGTGTCCGTTATTCTGTTGCCTCTTAACAACTGTTCTGGGTTTATGTTTTAATTGTGGTTAAACTTATGTATCTTTATTATGCTCCATGTCAGGTGTTCTTTTCAATGGTGAATAGCCCAATCTTGTCTTATTCCTGCTTATAACTCGTGGAGTCCTGGAGCTCAGTGGTTACAGCGCTCGCCTTACAAGCATGAGACCTGCGATCAAATCCAGGCAGGTCAGGGCAAAATCTTGGGTAAGTTTCCTTACTCCACGTGTCTAAAGTAATCCCTCAAATTAAAACAATTGGTCATCTCAATCCATGACTGTTTATGGAATACTGCTGTGCGGAATTGGCTGCCATGTTTCACCCACAAATATATAGTCAATTCACTTTACAATATGATGGGCTTTGAGACGCCCAGAAGACATGAAAAGGGCTATACCAAATGCAAGGATTGTTATTATTCGTTCATTCTTTCCTCTGGCCCTGGGACAATGGCAGACTGGTTCCCGGCATGGAGGGGCGGGCGCTATATAAATCCAATTTGCTGTTGTCATGCAAAATGGTGTTACCCAATTTCTTGAAGGTACTGATCCGTGAGGAAACCAAAAAGTATAGAATATCAGCATGTTTAAAAACTTTGTCTGTCTTAAATGAAACTTCTGAACTGGGCTGCATTCACTGGGAGCCAGTCATGGGGTCACTGAAGGAATTTCCTGATTTCCCATATAGCCCGTCTGGGGACCATCATAATAATAATAATAATCCTTGCATTTGATATCGTGTTTTTCACATCTTCCAGATGTCTCAAAGCGCTTTGCAGAATAAACTGTAAAGTGAATTAACTGCGTATGGGTAGCGCCTCAGAGTGTCCAGCATCCCGTTTTCCTTGTTTACTTCTGTCTCACACTGTTTTGACATTATGATCATTTTTTGTTCCTATAAACAGTTAATGAGCATGAAACCGTTTCCATGCCAACGACAAGCTATATAGTTTGGCAAAAATCGATAGGAAATGACGGCCCAAACACATGGAATAGTTGAATCTGGTGTAGCTGAATGTAATGCATATTTGCAGCAGGAAAACAGGAACAATTGTGTACATTTGTTTGGGCAGATGTTCTGACTTCATTATACATTAGCTCCACCCATAAAGGCTGGACGCAGATGTAAAGAAAATATCAAATGTTTATCTTAAAAGCCAGGAATATTACTAATCGCATCGTCTAAACAGCGATAAAACACCTGTTGTGAATTCAGTAACACACACGGTGGTCACATGGGGCCCGGGATCATCGCCAACTTCCCGCGAGTGTCGGGGGACACAATTCACCGCGGACCGGAAATAGGCCCGGCCGCTGGCGCCATCTTTAAACGTCCAGTCAGTGGCGGGAAGACTGTGGCTGAGAGGGGTTCCCGGGGAGACTGTGGCTGAGAGACGGGGAGAGTGTGGCTGTGAGGCGGGGAGACTGGGAGGCGGGGAGACTGTGGCTGGGAGACTGGGAGACTGGGAGGCGGGGAGGCGGGGAGACAGACTGTGAGGCGGGGAGACTGTGGCTGGGAGGGAGGCGGGGAGACAGACTGTGAGGCGGGGAGACTGTGGCTGTGAGGCGGTGAGACTGTGGCTGGGAGACGGGGAGACTGTGAGGCGGGGAGACAGACTGTGAGGCGGGAGACTGTGGCTGGGAGGGAGGCGGGGAGACAGACTGTGAGGCGGGGGGCGGGCGGGGTGTGAGATGCCTTGGTGCTCGCAGCGGGATGAGGGAGTCCTGGTCGCCAGTCTGGACGATGTCCGGAATCTGTCGAATCTCCTGAGGGCCGTGCACTTCAGGGACCGCGCGACTGTCCAGGCGACTCCGGCTGGGATCAAGGTGACGGTGGAGGACGCCAAGTGTGTCCAGGCCAACGCCTTCATACAGGTAGCGCAGCAGCAACACAGTTACACTGTACAGCGCCTCATGACAAACCAAACGCTGCCCAAACACTGTTAGGCCTTTGTTATCTCTCATTTAGATTTTTCAACCGCACCCTGATTGGTCTCCATAGCTTCCACATCCAGAAACTCCAGCTAAACCAAAGCTTCATCAGCGACATTCTCGCCCACACCCAGTCCTGCACATCGTCTCAGGCCGTCCCTGGCCTTCAAGATCCTTCCCTTGTAAAAAAAAGTACTATGGTAATGGTGACAGTACCCTGGTAATGGGGACAGTACCCTGGTAATGGTGACAGTACCATGGTAATGGGGACAGTACTCTGGTAATGGGGACAGTACTCTGGTAATGGTGACAGTACCCTGGTAATGGTGACAGTACCATGGTAATGGGGGCAGTACTATGGTAATGGGGACAGTACCCTGGTAATGGGGACAGTACCATGGTAATGGTAGTGCCCTGGTAATTGGGACAGTGCCCTGGTAATGGGGACAGTACTATGGTAATGGGGGCAGTATTATGGTAATGGTGACAGTACCCTGGTAATGGGGGCAGTACTACCACTATTAGTTACCATGGTACTTTTACAAGGGTTGCCCTTTAATATGAATTTCTTTCATATACTCTCTACGCCACCTACTTCTCTGCTCACCCTCCCTGGCTAAGTTAGTCATGCTGCACGTCATACTTTTAAGGCAGAGCTTTCGACTGCTGTGCCTCAAAACTCTGAAACTACCTCCATCTCCCCCCCCCCCTCCCCCCACCTTTCCTCCCCCTATTCCCCCCCCATCTCCTCCCCCCCCCCCCCGCTCCTACATCTCCTCCCCCATCCCCCCTCCTCCATCTCCCCTCCCCTCCTCCTCCATCTCCCCATCCCCCCACCTTTCCTCCCCCTAATCCCCCCCACCTCCCACCGCTTCTACATCTCCTCCCCCATCCCTCCTCCTCCATCTCCCCCCCCCCCTCCTCCATCTCCCCCCCTCCTCCATCTCCCCCCCCCCCCCCCCCTCCTCCATCTCCCCCCACCCTCCATCTCCCCCCACCCCCCTCCTCCATCTCTATTTGACTCATGCTTTTAAAAAAAACTAACTTTGACTGCTGTGGTCTATTCCATATACTCATGTCTCTCTTCTCAGCATTTAACCAAACAATTGTGAAGCTGTCCCATGATGATGTTCTATATGAAGGGCACTATATAAGTGTTCATGCCACAGGAGTTCTGCAGCTAAGTGGTTATATCACTTGCTTCGCAAACGAGAGAACTGGGTTCATTTCGCCCACATATATGCAATCAATTCATTTTACACACAGTATATTTTGTGAAGTGCTTTTAGACGTCTAGAAGACAATATATCAAACGCATTATTATTATTTCCCTGCAGGGCTAAATCATAGAATCATAAATTTTACGGCACAAAATGAGGCCATTCAACCCATCTAGTCTGTACCGGCTCTTTGAACAGAGCAACTCAATCCCACTGCCCCGCTCTCTCCCCATAACCTAACAGACCTGTTCTCCCTAAATAAGGATCTCATCTAGATCTAAAGATCTGAATGTCACGCAAGTTTCCTTACTCCACTTGCCTCTGTTTACCTAGCAGTAAGTAGGAACTCAGTTTTAGTCGATTGGTGGATTGCTTTTCTTGGAGTAATGATTCCTTCAAAATATTTTTAAAAATTGACCAGGACTGTTTGTGGGACACTGCTTTGCGCAATTGGCTGCCATGTTTTGCCCATAAAATATACAATCAATTAACTACAGAATATTTAGTGAATATTTGAGACGCCTCAAAGACGTGATAAGCTGCTATATCAAATAATAATAATCCTTGATTTGATTAGTGTTGTTCACATCTTCTAGATATATATTACATATGTAGGCGTATTATTACAAGTTCACGATTGTGTTGACTTTCAATCATTGCTTCTCTTTCTCTAAGAGTCAGATAAAGAGAATGAAGTTTCAGTCAACAACAACAACTGTAATTTCTATAGCGCCCTCCATACCAGATGGCGTCTCAGAGCGCTTCACAATAACAGATCCCAGGGCCGCGCCAGGGGGAGGGGGACAAAGGTGACCAAAAGCGCGGTCGAAAAGAAAAGTATTTATGTGAGATCTGAAAATAGGAAACGGGGCACAGGTGAAGGGAGTGAGGAAGGAACCTACAGAGCCTTGGGTCATAGTGGCTGAAGGGACGGTGGAATGGAGGATTTGGGGGACAAGGAGGAGGCCAGACCCGATAGAGCGAAGGCAATGGGTGCTGTTGTGAGGAGAAAGCAGGTCAGAGATGAAGGGGGTGGGGGTGCAGAGGAGTGGAGGGATTTGAAAACAAGATTGAGGATCTTGAAATCGATCTGCTCTGAGACAGTGAGCCAGTAAAGTCTGGCAAGGACTGGGGTAATCGGGGAGCGAAGTTTGGTTCAGGTGAGAATGCGGGCGGCGGAATTTTGAATAACTTGGATTTTATGAATGGTGGAGGAGGAGAGACCGGTGAGGAGGACATTGGAATAGTCTAACCGAGAGGTGACAGAAGCAGCTTTTGGGGTGAGATATTGGTGGAGACGAGCGATGTGTTGGCGATGGAAGAAAGTGGTGCTGGTGAGGGGGAGGAAGGATAATTCGAACCAGGCGAGTGCAATCCCACTGAGGTAGATGACAGAGGACAGGCACTGTAACTGTATCGAAGGTGGCAGAGAGGTCTAGGAGGATAAGGAGGCAGAGGGAGCTCTGGTCACAGATAGAGAGGATATTGTTTGCGACTTTCACAAGCACAGTCTCTGTACTGTGGCAGGGCGGAAACCGGACTGGATGGTTTTGAAAAGGGAGTGGAATAAGAGGTGTGTGCGGAGTTGGTTGGCAACAATGCATTTTAAAACTTTAGCATTGAAGGGCAAGTTTAAGTTACTGTATTCATACGTAAAAGAAAAAATCTTGGAAGTCCAAAGAAGAGCAGAATTTTTAAATACTTTTTTTTTCTAACTGATGTGAAATACAGTAAGTTCTTCCAGCTATCTGGCAGTAAATGCGTAAACAGTAACCTTGGTAAACTTCATGTTTTTCAGGCATGCGTTTTTCAGGAATTTGTAATTGAAGAAGACTCTGTGATGTTTCTAATAAATCTGACTGTTCTTCTCGACTGTCTGACCATATTTAGTGCAAGTGCTTTGCCAGGTAATCGGTTACAGGTAGTGCACAAATTTATCAAGCTGTGTAAATCAGCTGCTGTTCATTAGTAATTGTGTTTGTTTGATTCACATTAGCTGACAGATTTTGTTTTCCTTCTCTGTAGGTGTAACAACAGCCTTGAGGATGTGTTACCGGGGATATGGCTACCCTCTCACTCTTTTCCTGGAGGAGAGTGGTGTAGTGACTGTTTGTAAAATTCAAACTCAGGAACCAGAAGAAACTCTCGATTTTGATTTTTGCAGCGCAAACGTTATTAATAAAATTATAGTGCAGTCAGAGAGCCTGCGGGAGGCGTTTGCAGAACTTGACATGAGCAGTGAGGTATTACAAATCACCATGTCTCCGGACAAACCCTATTTCAGGTACTAATAACTAGAAATTCAAGCAGCTTTCAATACAGTTGACCAGTTTCTAAGTCCCTCCACTCCTCTGCACCCCCCTACCTCTCTGAGCTCTTCTCCTTAACCCAGCACCCACTGCCTTCGCTCCACTGGGTCTGGCCTCCTCCATGTCCCCCCCGAAACCTCCGCTCCACCCTCGGCGGCCGTGCCTTCAGCCACTAACGCCACAAAGCTCTGGAACTCCCTCCCTCATTCCCTTCGCCTCGCCCCTTCTCTTCTCAGCTTCAGGTCCCAGCTAAATGCCTTTCCCTTTGACCTCGCCTTTGGTCATCTTTCTACCCCTGCTCCTGGCTCGGTCCCGGGACCCGTTACTGTGAAGCGCTCTGAGACGCCGTCCGGCCTGGAGGGCGCCATATAAATCAAAGTTGTTAAGTGGTCACCTGGTAGAGCATTGAGCTACACAGGAGCTACGCAGGAGCCGAGTCTATCAGCAACAGTGGCTGCCTGCCTTCCACACAAACAGACTTGCAATATACCGCAGAGCCGTGTAAGGGAGAATGACTGCTGACTGTTCAGGTGATCTGTTTTAATTGTGTAAATGGGATTATTTTTCATGATGATTTATATTGGTAATTGTGTCCCACAGAAGATGCTTTTCTTAGATCATTCTACAAAAGGCAGCCATTATGTGAGATGTCTGTCAGATAGACTGAACAATTTTATGGTGATCCACATGTTTTAGTGTTCTATCGCAGGCTTTTGTGGGACGCTGCTGTGCGTAATTGGCTCTCGTGTTTTGCCCACAGATACACAGTCAGTATATTCACTTCACAGTATATTCTGTGAAGCGCTTTGAGACGTCTAGAAGACATGAAAAGCACTGTATCAAATGCAAGGATTATTATTGTTTTGTACTGTTATTGGCTTAAAAAATGATCACAATATATTTTCTGGGAATCAAAGGAATTTTACTTCACTGAAGAAGGAAAATATGCTTTTGACTCTTCGAAAGCCTTTTCCATTTCGTCAGTCTACCCCATATTTTCTCCAAACTCTTATATTTTTATTTTTTAAATATGGATCGGCAATAACCAAGCAACAACTGTATTTGCCTAGAAAAGGTCATTACAGTTAACAGAAATTACTGTAAAGTACTTTTAGATATTTGTATGTAATAACTTTTGATAGTTATGCTTTTTGTCCCTTTTCTCTTCCCTCTCTCATTTCTTCTCTTCTACTATTATTTTGAGATTCGTAATGCTGCACCACAGATGCTTATTTTCTGTCTTTTTTCCTCTGAAATTCATTCTGTGCTTGCTATTTCAGGTTATCTACATTTGGGAATGCTGGGAGCACACACTGTGATTATCCAAAGAACTCTGATATGATGGAGGCATTTCACTGCAACCAGACTCAGTCCAGCCGGTCAGTAATTGTGCTGAGCACTTGTGCCTATAGTGTGGAACCTCATTGTTGTCAGTTATGAAAATTTACCTGATTTAATTGACCGATTACATTGTACAAGTGTAATTTTGTTGTTATTGATTGGTTTTTCAGAATTTTTTCTTGTTTCTTTTGAACAGGTATAAAATCTCATTACTGAAACCATCAACAAAAGCTCTGGCTCTGTCTTCTAAAGTTTCCATCCGCACAGATAACCGAGGATTCCTATCCTTGCAGTACATGATACGAAATGAGGATGGACAGGTCTGCTTTGTGGAATATTATTGTAGCCCTGATGAAGAGATAGCAGAGTCAGAAACATAATTATTAAATGTAATGCAGCAATTTGATTATCTGACCGCTGTGGGCTCTACTGTGCTCTGATCGGAAAGTTTAATGATGAGAGAGTTTCCTGACTCCACACTCCTCTGTACCTATCAGTAAGTAGGAACCCAGTTGTTAGTTGTTTAGCGGATCGCTTTCTGCTGCTAATAATCATAATTTGGTCACTAAATCTATAACTGTGTGAGACACTGTTGCGCATAATTGGCTGCTATGTTTCACCCACAAAGATACGCAGTCAATCCAGTCGTGGATTGAAGTGACCAATTTTTATTATTTGTTTTCTTGAGGGATTATTATCAGCCATGTGGAGTAAGGAAACTTGCCCAAGTTTTTGCCTTGCTGGGAATCGAACCCAGGTCTGCTTGCAAGGCGATTGCTCCAACTACTGAGCGATAGGACGACACACCTTATATTGATTGGGTAAAGGAGGCAGTGACAGCTCAGCACCTTGCATTGGATACACACAACAAAGGAAACAGTGACATCGATGGTTAGCTAATCACGCAGAATTTTGCCAGATTAGTGCAAAAAACTCCTGCATTGATTTGTGCTCTACCGTGCAATAGTGGTATGAATTTACTTCAGAAGTGAATTGATGCTTAAGTGAATTGCATTATAAAAGGGCTCCAATGCATTCAGCTGTATCAAACAGGTTCTAAATTCTACCATTGAGCGTTCAGGGTTGATACTTGTAATATGTTTTTTTTACAGCTAGATTGCAATGCTGAGATGATCACATTTAAAGCTGGACCACTAATTCTGAAAGTTGAGTTTTAATTTATTAAATATAAATGAAATTATCTGTCCCAAGTTTGGCATCTGTATTAAATACATAGACTGCATGAGTCATATTAATCATCTAGTAATCTATTTCTGAACAAGATGAAGTGTCCCTGGAAATTGCTCATCCATTTGTTATGAACCAGCTTGGTTGTGTGTCTTTGGGGGCATTTAGAGAATTAAGATTCAAGTGCTTGGGTGAGGGAGCTGAGTCCTCCCCAAAGTCATGTGCTTGGAAATGGAACCTCAGATTGAGTAAACTGCCTTATTAACTAGACTAGTGGTGTCTAGTGGACAACCATTTTGATCAGCCAATTTTTTATTCGTAATTGAATATTTCTTGAGTTATGTCATAACCTGGTCCAATAGAAAAAGGTGCTTAAATATTTGTCAAAAATTGCTGGGAGATTTGAAAATTATTTTGTATTATACAAAAGAGACTTGGAGAGACTTAAATTGTGGGGAAGTGGTTGACAAAGATCACAGAAAATGGCAGGGAGCTGAATGGTATATTCTGTGAAGCACTTTGGGACGTCGATAAGATGTGAAAAGTGCTATATCAAATGCAAGGATCATTATTATTATGGTTCTATTGAGGTACATTTTACTGCCAATCTACATTTTTTCACTTCATGATAAAAACCAAACATGAGGATTCCTTGTTGGGAGTCCATACATCACGTGATATTCACAGAAACATGGTAATATTGACCCTGCCCACTGTCTCCCTGGTAACCAGTGATTGACAAGAGAGTGTGAGAGAGAGGGGGAGACTCGCCCGCTCTCTCCCTGGTACAACAACAACACCAACAACTTGGATTTATATAGCGTCCTCCATGCAGGACGGTGTCCCAGGACCGAGCCAGGGGCAGGGGTAGAAAGGTGACCAAAGGCACGGTTGAAGAGAAAGCTGTGACCTGAAACTGGGAAAAGAGGAGGGGAGAAGCAAAGGGAGTGAGGAAGGGAGTTCGAGAGCCTTGGTAACCAGTGATTGACAGGAGAGAGAAAGAGAGACCCGCCCACTGTCTCCCTGGTAATCATTGATGGACAGGAGGGAAATGAGAAAGACAGCTCCACCCACTGTCTCCCTGGTAACCAGTAATTGACAGGAGAAAACTAGACCCGCCTACTGTCTCCATGGTAACCAGTGATTGACAGGGAGAGTGGGAGAAACACAGACCCACCCACTGACTCCCCAGTAACCACGGATGGACAGGAGAGAGAGAAAGAAACTCAGAGACGCCGTCCGGCGTGGAGGGCACTATACAACTCGAAGTTGTTATTGTTGTTGTTGAGGGTTAAGATTAGGATTAGGATTCAGAGTTAGGGGCAGGTGTTAAGGTTAGGGTGAGGGTCAGAGGTCAGGAAACTGAGGCTATGCAGCGAAAACGCGGCCTGAGTGTCGCCATAGCGACCGACACTTCCGGCTCAGCCCGCCATCTTGGGAAAGGAACTTCAGGTTACACCAGGGATGGACGCATGCGCATTACTAACACCCCACAACGCCGCCTGGTGTAGCGACCACACATTACACCCTGATACACACAGCGCCGCCTGCTGTAATGATCACACATTAGACCCTGATGCACAGAGCGCCGCCTGCTGTAATGATCACACATTACACCCTGATACACAGAGCGCCGCCTGCTGTCACAGTTTGAAGACCCGAGGAAAAGGGTCTTCAGCTGGGACCTGAAGCTGAGAAAAGAGGGAGGGAGTGAGGAAAAGAGTTCCAGAGCCTCGGGGCATAGTGACTGAAGGCACGGCCGCCGAGGGTGGAGCGGAGGATTTGAGGGACATGGAGGAGGCCAGACCCAGAGGAGCGAAGGCAATGGGAGCTGGTTTGAAGAGAGAGGAGATCAGAAAGGTAGAGGGGTGCAGAGGAATGGAGGGATTTGAAAACAAGGGTGAGGATCTTGAACTCGATCTGCTCTGGGACAGGGAGCCAGTGAAGTCTGGCAAGGACTGGGGTAATGGGGGAGCGAAGTTTGGAGCAGGTAAGGACACGGGCTCTGTGGATTGTGGAGGAGGGGAGACCGGCGAGGAGGGCATTGGAATAGTCCAGCCGAGAGGTGAGGAAGGCGAGGATCAGGGTTTCAGTGGCTTTTGGGGTGAGGTATTGCCGGAAACGGACGATCTGTCTGAGGTGGAAGAAGACGATGCTGGTGAGGGACTGGATGTGGGGGAGGAAGAACAGTTGGGGGTTGAACTTGATGCCTCGGTTGCGCACAGATTCGGAGAGTTTTACGGGGAGACCAGGCACGTGAAGGAGGTGAGAGCTTGTGCGAATGGAGACGTTGACGAGAGCCAAAGAGTATGGCCTCAGTCTTGTGATACGTGGTGGTCATCATTTTAAATTATTATTTAACAAGTTAATTATTATTAATAGATCAATATATATTTCATGATTTACATAGACAGATTCCCTGACAATCTTGCCTTTTTTTTTCATGAGCTTTTGAGGAAGAAATAAAGCAACTGGAACCTTGAGCTCATAAGGCAAGTTTGTCGGCATTCATGGAAATCTTGTGGTGTTAACTAAAGGAATCGCACATTGGCTCTCTCTCTCCCGCACCTTTCCACACTGTGTATTGTGATAACACAAAGCAGTGGCAGCTGAAGTTAGTTCCCATTAATTCCTTTCTGCAGCGTCCCACACTGAGTTACTGTGAGAACATGATGGAGGTTGTTTGAAGGAAAACTGCAGGTTGTTTGAAGGAAAACTCTTAATTTGTTGATGATTTCTTTCAAGAGGATTTCTCAAGAGGTCGGTGAACAGATGGGTGGGTTATCATTGTCTGTAAGGCGAGCGCTCAAACCCTGAGCTACAGGAATTGTGGTTTGCGAGGCCAGGGCTGCAACCACTGAGCTGCAGAGACTGTGGCTTGCAAGGCTAGGGCTCAAACTACTGAGCTACAGGAATTGTGGCTTGCGAGGCGAGGGCTCAAACCACTGAGCAAGAGGGACTGTGGCTTGCAAGCCCAGGACTCCAACCACCAAGCTGCAGAGACTGTCGCTTGCAAGGCCAGGGCTCTAACCACTGAGCTACAGGGACTGTGGCTTGTGAGGCGAGAGCTCTAACCACTGAGGAGTTGAGATGCTGTGAATTCACTCACATGTAATGTTAATTCTCTGAATTCATGGTGCCAACTAAAGCTATTACTCTATCTCTCTCTTTGTGGCAACAGGACTCAAAACAAGCCAACATTACTCCATATTTTCAACATACAACCAGCCAAATTCTCTGAACTGGTTAATGGGGTGTGAGGGATCGTGATTGATGGCAGCTGCACTGAGACAGGACCTTGACCTGCACGTGATGGGAATGTAATTGCCTTGTTGGCCATGTGATTGAACTGAAAGCTGTGAGTATTTAACCCAGAGGCTGAGCTCATTCCCTATCCAGCCATCGTAAAGAGAGCAGGAGACTTTGCAGGTTCTGACCAGTAAATCGGTTTGTTTGTAGCCTGTGGCTCTGGCCAGGCTTCCCTGAGGACAATATGGGATAAGTTTTTACTAGTGCAACTCTGGCATGGTGACAAAGAACGCACCTCTCTCTCTGGCGCCCTCCCACACTCTGGAGGTTTGGCAACTCTGTGGACTTATTGCAGGTTGCCTGACTTGTGAACACACAGCAGTCAAACTCTGATTCACATTGTTGGTCAAGGGGAGAAGTTGTTAGAAGCTGAGGATTGAGGGGGAACAGGACGGGGAAGATGTTGGTGGATTAATGTTGAATTGGTTCAAGACTGAGGGTTGGTTTTGCTGAATTTATTCAGAACTGAGTTGGTTAATTTGTTGACTTGGTTGAGTTGTTGAAGGGCCAAGGATTGGTTTAGTTGTTGCTTTTGTTCAGGGCTGAGAGAGTTGGTTCTTGTCAGGGCTGGTTTGAAGCAGGTCACAAAGTCAGTTTGCTAGCGACTGGCATTGTGTAGCTGCTGAGAGTTAGTTTCTATCAGCGTTGGTTGAAGGTTGAGTTGGTTTAGCTGTTGACTTGGTTCAAGGCTGAGAGTTGGTTCAGTTGATTGGATTCAGGGCTGAGTTGGTTTAGATGTTGACTTGGTGGAGTGGAGTTGGTTCAGGGCTGAAAGTCTGTACTTGCCTTGAGGTGGACTGCAAGTCACATGCAATGTGAATTCTTTGTAAATTGGTGAAGGGAAAGCCTGACCCTTGGCTGTCTATAACACTGTGGTGTGAGTTTAAGTAACTTTGTGCAATGATCCTATTTGTGGTTTTACGGATGAATTTCTCACTTTGTTTTGTCATTTCCAGGTTTGAGAGTCGGTCGGTGTGAGGGCCATGTAAGCAGAGGCCTGTGGAGCTGGGATCAAGAATCGTTGTGTTACTTTGGACTGTACGGTAAGAGCAGGTTTGGGATATTTGTGTCTTTCTTTCTAGCATCTCGGGGCTTGTGGACGATCCTGCAAATGTGACAGTGGATCCTCCCAGAAACAGTTAGTGTCAGGGCTTCAGTGCAGCTTCAGAGACTTTTCTTTACAGCGGAGCCCGAAACGGATCATTATTCGACATTGGACTGTATGGGAATGTTGGTTTATGGAAACCTTGGGATATTTGTGTCTTTCTTTCTAGCATCTCGAGGCTGGTAGAAGATCCTGCAAATGTCACAGTGGAAACCTCACGGAAGTAGTTAGTGTCAGGGCCGCTTCTGTGTAGCCAGAGAGACTTTTTTTTACAGCGGAGCTCGGATCGGATCATCATTGGACCATATGGGAATGTTGGTTTTTGGAAACCTTGGGATATTTTTCTTTCTAGCATCTCAGGGCTGCTGGAGGATCCTGTAAATGTGACTGCAAAAACCTCACAGAAATAGTTAGTGTCAGGGACAATTTCTTTACAGCGGAGCTTGGACCGTCTCATCATTGAAAATATGGGAAATGTTGGGATATTTGTGTATTTGTTTCTAGCATCTCGGGGCTCGTGGAGGATTCAGGTAACCGTAATAGCGGAAACCGAACGGTGCCAACTAAAGTTATTACACCCTTTACCTCTCTGGCACCTTTCTACACCCCAGAGGTTTGGCAACATTATGTGGACTCCATGCTGGATGTTTGACACCCTAACACATCTGAGCCTTAACTCTGGTTACATTTGTAGGTCAGGGAACTGTTACTAACTCTCACACTAACCCGGTAAAACTTTTTGCTGAGAGGAAACGTTTGCTAAAGGATAGATGTTTGTCAAGTTTGAAGTTGAGTTGGTTCAATGCTGAAAGTCTGCATTTGCACTTTGGGTGGACTGTAAACCAGGTTGAGGGGAGAAGTTGTTGGAAGTTGAGGCTGAGATTTGAAGCTGGAAGGGATGGTAGCAGATGTTGTTGGATTCAGGTTGACGTGGTTCAAGGCTGAGAGTTGCTTTCGCTGAAATTTTTCAGAAATGAGTTGGTCAATTTGTTGACTTGGTTGAGTTGTTGAAGGACTGAAAGTTGGTTTAGTTGTTGATGTAGTTGGGTTCGCTCCAGCCACCGAGCTGCAGGGATTCTGGCTTGCAAGGCTGAGGCGCTAACCACTGAGCTACATTTTTGGAAGGCCAGGGCTCCCACCACTTCAGCCACAGGGACCGTGGCTTGCCAGGGCTCCCACCACTCGGCCTCAGGGAATGTGGCTTGCCAGGGCGCCCACAACTCGGCCACAGCGACTGTGGCTTGCCAGGTCAGGGCTCCCACCACTCAGCCACAGGGACTGCCGCTTGCCAGGACAAGGCACCATTTGGCCACAGGGACTGTGGCTTGCAAGGGATCTCACCACTCGGTCACAGGGAATGTGGCTCGCCAGGGCTCCCACCACTCGGCCACAGAGACTTTGGCTTGCCAGGGCTAAGCACCACTAGGCCACAGAGACTGTGGCTTGCCAGGTCTCTCACCACTCGGCCACAGGGAATGTGGCTCGCCAGGGCTAAGCACCACTAGGCCACAGGGACTGTGGCTTGCCAGGGCTCCTACCACTCGGCCACAGGGACTTTGGCTTGCCAGGGCTAAGCACCACTAGGCCACAGAGACTGTGGCTTGCCAGGTCTCTCACCACTCGGCCACAGGGACTGTGGCTTGCCAGGCCAGGGCTCCCACCACTTGGCCACAGGGACTGTGGCTTTCCAGGGCTCCCACCACTAGGCCACAGGGACTGTGGCTTGCCAGGCCAGGGCTCCCACCACTCGGCCACAGGGACTGTGGCTTGCCAGGCCAGGGCTCTCACCACTCAGCCACACGGACTGTGGCTTGACAGGCCTCCCACCACTCGGCCACAGGGATTGTGGCTTGCCACGGTTCCCACAACTCGGCTACTGGGACTGTGGCTTGCCAGCGCTTCCACCACTCGGCCACAGGGACCGTGGCTTGCAAGGACGAGGCACCACTTGACCACAGGGACTGTGGCTTGCTGGGGATCCCACCACTCGGTCACAGGGACTGTAGCTTGCCAGGGCTAGGCACCACTCGGTCACAGGGACTGTGGCTTGCCAGGCCAGGGGTCCCACCACTTGGCCACTGGGACTGTGTTTTTCCAGACCAGAGCTCCCACCACTCGGCCACAGGGTCTATGGCTTGCCATAGTTCCCACCACTCGGCCACACGGACTGTGGCTTGCGAGGACTAGGCACCACTTGACCACAGGGACTGTGGCTTGCCGGGGATCCCACCACTTCAGCTGCAGGGACTGTGGCTTGCCAGGCTAGGGCTCTCACCACTCGGTCACAGGGACTGTGGCTTGTCAGTGCTTCCACCACATGGTCACAGGGACTATGGTTTGCCAGGGATCCCATCACTTCAGCTGCAGGGACTGTGGTTTGCCAGGGATCCCACCACTCGGCCACAGGGACTGTGGCTTGCCAGGCCAGGGCTCCCAACACTCGGCCACAGGGACTGTTGCTTGCCCGGTCAGGGCTCCCACCACTCGGCCACAGGGACTGTGGCTTGCCAGGCCAGGTCTCCCACTACTTCAGCCGCAAGGAATGTGGCTTGCCAGGGCTCCCACCACTTGGTCACAGGGACTGTGCTTGCCTGGGCTCCCACCACTTGGCCACAGGGACTGTGGCTTGCGAGGACTAGGCACCACTTAACCACAGGGACTGTGGCTTGCCGGGGATCCCACCACTTCAGCTGCATGGACTGTGGCTTGCCAGGCTAGGGCTCTCACCACTCGGTCACATCTACTGTGGCTTGCCAGGCTTGGGCTCTCACCACTCGGTCACAGGGAATGTGGCTTGCCAGTGCTTCCACCACATGGTCACAGGGACTGTGGTTTGCCAGGGATCCCATCACTTCAGCTACAGGGACTGTGGTTTGCCAGGGCTCCCACCACTCGGCCACAGGGACTGTGGCTTGCCAGGGCTAGGCACCGCTCGGTCACAGGGACTGTGGCTTGCCAGGCCAGGGCTCCCACCACTTGGCCACTGGGACTGTGGTTTTCCAGGCCAGAGCTCCCAACACTCGGCCACAGGGACTGTGGCTTGCCAGGGCTCCCACCACTCGGCCACAGGGACTGTGGCTTGCTAGGGTGCCCACAACTCGGCTACTGGGACTGTGGCTTGCCAGCGCTTCCACCACTCGGGCCACAGGGACTGTGGCTTGCAAGGGATCTCACCACTCGGTCACAGGGAATGTGGCTCGCCAGGGCTCCCACCACTCGGCCACAGAGACTTTGGCTTGCCAGTGCTAAGCACCACTAGGCCACAGAGACTGTGGCTTGCCAGGTCTCTCACCACTCGGCCACAGGGAATGTGGCTCGCCAGGGATAAGCACCACTAGGCCACAGGGACTGTGGCTTGCCAGGGCTCCTACCACTCGGCCACAGGGACTTTGGCTTGCCAGGGCTAAGCACCACTAGGCCACAGAGACTGTGGCTTGCCAGGTCTCTCACCACTCGGCCACAGGGACTGTGGCTTGCCAGGCCAGGGCTCCCACCACTTGGCCACAGGGACTGTGGCTTTCCAGGGCTCCCACCACTAGGCCACAGGGACTGTGGCTTGCCAGGCCAGGGCTCCCACCACTCGGCCACAGGGACTGTGGCTTGCCAGGCCAGGGCTCTCACCACTCAGCCACACGGACTGTGGCTTGACAGGCCTCCCACCACTCGGCCACAGGGATTGTGGCTTGCCACGGTTCCCACAACTCGGCTACTGGGACTGTGGCTTGCCAGCGCTTCCACCACTCGGCCACAGGGACCGTGGCTTGCAAGGACGAGGCACCACTTGACCACAGGGACTGTGGCTTGCTGGGGATCCCACCACTCGGTCACAGGGACTGTAGCTTGCCAGGGCTAGGCACCACTCGGTCACAGGGACTGTGGCTTGCCAGGCCAGGGGTCCCACCACTTGGCCACTGGGACTGTGTTTTTCCAGACCAGAGCTCCCACCACTCGGCCACAGGGTCTGTGGCTTGCCATAGTTCCCACCACTCGGCCACACGGACTGTGGCTTACGAGGACTAGGCACCACTTGACCACAGGGACTGTGGCTTGCCGGGGATCCCACACTTCAGCTGCAGGGACTGTGGCTTGCCAGGCTAGGGCTCTCACCACTCGGTCACAGGGACTGTGGCTTGTCAGTGCTTCCACCACATGGTCACAGGGACTATGGTTTGCCAGGGATCCCATCACTTCAGCTGCAGGGACTGTGGTTTGCCAGGGATCCCACCACTCGGCCACAGGGACTGTGGCTTGCCAGGCCAGGGCTCCCAACACTCGGCCACAGGGACTGTTGCTTGCCCGGTCAGGGCTCCCACCACTCGGCCACAGGGACTGTGGCTTGCCAGGCCAGGTCTCCCACTACTTCAGCCGCAAGGAATGTGGCTTGCCAGGGCTCCCACCACTTGGTCACAGGGACTGTGCTTGCCTGGGCTCCCACCACTTGGCCACAGGGACTGTGGCTTGCGAGGACTAGGCACCACTTAACCACAGGGACTGTGGCTTGCCGGGGATCCCACCACTTCAGCTGCATGGACTGTGGCTTGCCAGGCTAGGGCTCTCACCACTCGGTCACATCTACTGTGGCTTGCCAGGCTTGGGCTCTCACCACTCGGTCACAGGGACTGTGGCTTGCCAGTGCTTCCACCACATGGTCACAGGGACTGTGGTTTGCCAGGGATCCCATCACTTCAGCTACAGGGACTGTGGTTTGCCAGGGCTCCCACCACTCGGCCACAGGGACTGTGGCTTGCCAGGGCTAGGCACCGCTCGGTCACAGGGACTGTGGCTTGCCAGGCCAGGGCTCCCACCACTTGGCCACTGGGACTGTGGTTTTCCAGGCCAGAGCTCCCAACACTCGGCCACAGGGACTGTGGCTTGCCAGGGCTCCCACCACTCGGCTACAGGGACTGTGGCTTGCTAGGGTGCCCACAACTCGGCTACTGGGACTGTGGCTTGCCAGCGCTTCCACCACTCGGGCCACAGGGACTGTGGCTTGCAAGGACGAGGCACCACTTGACCACAGGGACTGTGGCTTGCTGGAGATCCCACCACTCGGTCACAGGGACTGTAGCTTGCCAGGGCTAGGCACCACTCGGTCACAGGGACTGTGGTTTGCCAGGGATCCCATCACTTCAGCTGCAGGGACTGTGGTTTGCCAGGGATCCCACCACTCGGCCACAGGGACTGTGGCTTGCCAGGCCAGGGCTCCCAACACTCGGCCACAGGGACTGTTGCTTGCCAGGTCAGGGCTCCCACCACTCGGCCACAGCGACTGTGGCTTGCCAGGGCTCCCACCACTCGGCCACAGGGACTGTGGCTTGCCAGGGCAGGGCTCCCACCACTCGGCCACAGGGACTGTGGCTTGCTAGGGTGCCCACAACTCGGCTACTGGGACTGTGGCTTGCCAGCGCTTCCACCACTCGGCCACAGGGACTGTGGCTTGCAAGGACTAGGCACCACTTCACCACAGGGACTGAGGCTTGCCGGGGATCCCACCACTTCAGCTGCAGGGACTGTGGCTTGCCAGGCTAGGGCTCTCACCACTCGGTCACAGGGACTGTGGCTTGCCAGGACAAGGCACCATTTGGCCACAGGGACTGTGGCTTGCCAGGGCTCCTACCACTCGGCAAAGGGATTGTGGCTTGCCAGGGCTCCTACCACTCGGCCTCAGGGACGGTGGCTTTCCAGGGCTCCCACCACTCGGCCACAGCGACTGTGGCTTGCCAGGGCTCCCACCACTCGGCCACAGGGACTGTGGCTTGCCAGGGCTCCCACCACTCGGCCACAGGGACTGTGGCTTGCTAGGCCAGGGCTCCCAACACTCGGCCACAGGGACTGTTGCTTGCCCGGTCAGGGCTCCCACCACTCGGCCACAGGGACTGTGGCTTGCCAGGCCAGGTCTCCCACTACTTCAGCCGCAAGGAATGTGGCTTGCCAGGGCTCCCACCACTTGGTCACAGGGACTGTGCTTGCCTGGGCTCCCACCACTTGGCCACAGGGACTGTGGCTTGCGAGGACTAGGCACCACTTAACCACAGGGACTGTGGCTTGCCGGGGATCCCACCACTTCAGCTGCATGGACTGTGGCTTGCCAGGCTAGGGCTCTCACCACTCGGTCACATCTACTGTGGCTTGCCAGGCTTGGGCTCTCACCACTCGGTCACAGGGACTGTGGCTTGCCAGTGCTTCCACCACATGGTCACAGGGACTGTGGTTTGCCAGGAATCCCATCACTTCAGCTACAGGGACTGTGGTTTGCCAGGGCTCCCACCACTCGGCCACAGGGACTGTGGCTTGCCAGGGCTAGGCACCGCTCGGTCACAGGGACTGTGGCTTGCCAGGCCAGGGCTCCCACCACTTGGCCACTGGGACTGTGGTTTTCCAGGCCAGAGCTCCGAACACTCGGCCACAGGGACTGTGGCTTGCCAGGGCTCCCACCACTCGGCCACAGGGACTGTGGCTTGCTAGGGTGCCCACAACTCGGCTACTGGGACTGTGGCTTGCCAGCGCTTCCACCACTCGGGCCACAGGGACTGTGGCTTGCAAGGACGAGGCACCACTTGACCACAGGGACTGTGGCTTGCTGGAGATCCCACCACTCGGTCACAGGGACTGTAGCTTGCAAGGGCTAGGCACCACTCGGTCACAGGGACTGTGGTTTGCCAGGGATCCCATCACTTCAGCTGCAGGGACTGTGGTTTGCCAGGGATCCCACCACTCGGCCACAGGGACTGTGGCTTGCCAGGCCAGGGCTCCCAACACTCGGCCAAAGGGACTGTTGCTTGCCAGGTCAGGGCTCCCACCACTCGGCCACAGCGACTGTGGCTTGCCAGGGCTCCCACCACTCGGCCACAGGGACTGTGGCTTGCCAGGGCAGGGCTCCCACCACTCGGCCACAGGGACTGTGGCTTGCTAGGGTGCCCACAACTCGGCTACTGGGACTGTGGCTTGCCAGCGCTTCCACCACTCGGCCACAGGGACTGTGGCTTGCAAGGACTAGGCACCACTTCACCACAGGGACTGAGGCTTGCCGGGGATCCCACCACTTCAGCTGCAGGGACTGTGGCTTGCCAGGCTAGGGCTCTCACCACTCGGTCACAGGGACTGTGGCTTGCCAGGACAAGGCACCATTTGGCCACAGGGACTGTGGCTTGCCAGGGCTCCTACCACTCGGCAAAGGGATTGTGGCTTGCCAGGGCTCCTACCACTCGGCCTCAGGGACGGTGGCTTTCCAGGGCTCCCACCACTCGGCCACAGCGACTGTGGCTTGCCAGGGCTCCCACCACTCGGCCACAGGGACTGTGGCTTGCCAGGGCTCCCACCACTCGGCCACAGGGACTGTGTCTTGCTAGGGTGCCCACAACTCGGCTACTGGGACTGTGGCTTGCCAGCGCTTCCACCACTCGGCCACAGGGACTGTGGCTTTGAAGGACGAGGCACCACTTGACCACAGGGACTGTGGCTTGCTGGAGATCCCACCACTCGGTCACAGGGACTGTAGCTTGCCAGGGCTAGGCACCACTCGGTCACAGGGACTGTGGTTTGCCAGGGATCCCATCACTTCAGCTGCAGGGACTGTGGTTTGCCAGGGATCCCACCAATCGGCCACAGGGACTGTGGCTTGCCAGGCCAGGGCTCCCAACACTCGGCCACAGGGACTGTTGCTTGCCAGGTCAGGGCTCCCACCACTCAGCCACAGGGACTGTGGCTTGCCAGGCCAGGTCTCCCACTACTTCAGCCGCAAGGAATGTGGCTTGCCAGGGCTCCCACCACTTGGTCACAGGGACTGTGCTTGCCAGGGCTCCCACCACTTGGCCACAGGGACTGTGGCTTGCGAGGACTAGGCACCACTTAACCACAGGGACTGTGGCTTGCCGGGGATCCCACCACTTCAGCTGCATGGACTGTGGCTTGCCAGGCTAGGGCTCTCACCACTCGGTCACATCTACTGTGGCTTGCCAGGCTTGGGCTCTCACCACTCAGTCACAGGGACTGTGGCTTGCCAGTGCTTCCACCACATGGTCACAGGGACTGTGGTTTGCCAGGGATCCCATCACTTCAGCTACAGGGACTGTGGTTTGCCAGGGCTCCCACCACTCGGCCACAGGGACTGTGGCTTGCCAGGGCTAGGCACCGCTCGGTCACAGGGACTGTGGCTTGCCAGGCCAGGGCTCCCACCACTTGGCCACCTGGACTGTGGTTTTCCAGGCCAGAGCTCCCAACACTCGGCCACAGGGACTGTGGCTTGCCAGGGCTCCCACCACTCGGCCACAGGGACTGTGGCTTGCTAGGGTGCCCACAACTCGGCTACTGGGACTGTGGCTTGCCAGCGCTTCCACCACTCGGCCACAGGGACTGTGGCTTGCAAGGACGAGGCACCACTTGACCACAGGGACTGTGGCTTGCTGGAGATCCCACCACTCGGTCACAGGGACTGTAGCTTGCCAGGGCTAGGCACCACTCGGTCACAGGGACTGTGGCTTGCCAGGCCAGGGCTCCCACCACTTGGCCACTGGGACTGTGTTTTTCCAGACCAGAGCTCCCACCACTCGGCCACAGGGACTGTGGCTTGCCAGAGTTCCCACCATTCGGCCACAGGGACTGTGGCTTGCGAGGACTAGACACCACTTGACCACTGGGACTGTGGCTTGCCGGGGATCCCACCACTTCAGCTGCATGGACTGTGGCTTGCCAGGCTAGGGCTCTCACCACTCGGTCACATCTACTGTGGCTTGCCAGGCTTGGGCTCTCACCACTCGGTCACAGGGACTGTGGCTTGCCAGTGCTTCCACCACATGGTCACAGGGACTGTGGTTTACCAGGGATCACTTCAGCTACAGGGACTGTGGTTTGCCAGGGCTCCCACCACTCGGCCACAGGGACTGTGGCTTGCCAGGGCTAGGCACCGATCGGTCACAGGGACTGTGGCTTGCCAGGCCAGGGCTCCCACCACTTGGCCACTGGGACTGTGGTTTTCCAGGCCAGAGCTCCCAACACTCGGCCACAGGGACTGTGGCTTGCCAGGGCTCCCACCACTCGACCACAGGGACTGTGGCTTGCGAGGACTAGGCACCACTTCACCACAGGGACTGAGGCTTGCCAGGGATCCCACCACTTCAGCTGCAGGGACTGTGGCTTGCCAGGCGAGGGCTCTCACCACTCGGTCACAGGGACTGTGGCTTGCCAGGGATCCCATCACTTCAGCTGCAGAGACTGTGGTATGTCAGGGCTCCCAACACTCGGCCACAGGGACTGTGGCTTGCCAGGACAAGGCACCATTTGGCCACAGGGACTGTGGCTTGCCAGGGCTCCCACCACTCGGCCACAGGGACTGTGGCTTGCCAGGGCTCCCACCACTCGGCCACAGGGACTGTGGCTTGCTAGGGTGCCCACAACTCGGCTACTGGGACTGTGGCTTGCCAGCGCTTCCACCACTCGGCCACAGGGACTGTGGCTTGCAAGGACGAGGCACCACTTGACCACAGGGACTGTGGCTTGCCGGGGATCCCACCACTTCAGCTGCATGGACTGTGGCTTGCCAGGCTTGGGCTCTCACCACTCGGTCACAGGGACTGTGGCTTGCCAGTGCTTCCACCACATGGTCACAGGGACTGTGGTTTGCCAGGGATCACTTCAGCTACAGGGACTGTGGTTTGCCAGGGCTCCCACCACTCGGCCACAGGGACTGTGGCTTGCCAGGGCTAGGCACCGATCGGTCACAGGGACTGTGGCTTGCCAGGCCAGGGCTCCCACCACTTGGCCACTGGGACTGTGGTTTTCCAGGCCAGAGCTCCCAACACTCGGCCACAGGGACTGTGGCTTGCCAGGGCTCCCACCATTCGACCACAGGGACTGTGGCTTGCGAGGACTAGGCACCACTTCACCACAGGGACTGAGGCTTGCCAGGGATCCCACCACTTCAGCTGCAGGGACTGTGGCTTGCCAGGCGAGGGCTCTCACCACTCGGTCACAGGGACTGTGGCTTGCCAGGGATCCCATCACTTCAGCTGCAGAGACTGTGGTATGTCAGGGCTCCCAACACTCGGCCACAGGGACTGTGGCTTGCCAGGACAAGGCACCATTTGGCCACAGGGACTGTGGCTTGCCAGGGCTCCCACCACTCGGCCACAGGGACTGTGGCTTGCCAGGGCTCCCACCACTCGGCCACAGGGACTGTGGCTTGCTAGGGTGCCCACAACTCGGCTACTGGGACTGTGGCTTGCCAGCGCTTCCACCACTCGGCCACAGGGACTGTGGCTTGCAAGGACGAGGCACCACTTGACCACAGGGACTGTGGCTTGCTGGAGATCCCACCACTCGGTCACAGGGACTGTGGCTTGCCAGGCCAGGGCTCCCACCACTTGGCCACTGGGACTGTGTTTTTCCAGACCAGAGCTCCCACCACTCGGCCACAGGGACTGTGGCTTGCCAGAGTTCCCACCATTCGGCCACAGGGACTGTGGCTTGCGAGGACTAGGCACCACTTGACCACAGGGACTGTGGCTTGCCGGGGATCCCACCACTTCAGCTGCATGGACTGTGGCTTGCCAGGCTAGGGCTCTCACCACTCGGTCACAGGGACTGTGGCTTGCCAGGCTTGGGCTCTCACCACTCGGTCACAGGGAGTGTGGCTTGCCAGTGCTTCCACCACTCGGTCACAGGGACTGTGGTTTGCCAGGGATCCCATCACTTCAGCTGCAGGGACTGTGGTATGTCAGGGCTCCCACCACTTGGCCACAGGGACTGTGGCTTGCCAGGCCAGGGCTCCCACCACTTGGCCACAGGGACTGTGGCTTGCCAGGGCTAGGCACCGCTTGGTCACGGGGACTGTGGCTTGCCAGGGATCCCACCACTTGGTCACAGGGACTGTGGCTTGCCAGGGCTCCCACCACTTGGCCACAGGGACTGTGGCTTGCTGGGGATCCCACCACTTCAGCTGCAGGGACTATGGCTTTCCAGGCTAGGGCTCCCACCACTCGGCCACAGGGACTGTGGCTTGCCAGGGCTAGGCACCACTTGGTCACGGGGACTGTGGCTTGCCAGGGATCCCACCACTTGGTCACAGGGACTGTGGCTTGCCAGGGCTCCCACCACTTGGCCACAGGGACTGTGGCTTGCTGGGGATCCCACCACTTCAGCTGCAGGGACTATGGCTTTCCAGGCTAGGGCTCCCACCACTCGGCCACAGGGACTGTGGCTTGCCAGAGCTAGGCACCATTTGGCCACAGGGACTGCGGCTTTGCAGGCCAGGGCTACCACTACTTCAGCTGCAGGGACTGTGGCTTGCCAGGCCAGGGCTCCCACCACTCAGTCACAGGGACTGTGGCTTCCCATGGCTGGGCACCATTTGGCCACAGAGACTGTGGCTTGCCAGGCTAGGGCTCCCACCACTCGGCCACAAGGACTGTGGGTTGCCAGGGCTCCCACCATTTCAGCTGCAGGGACTCTGGCTTGCTAGTGCTAGCCACCACTCGGTCACGGGGACTGTTGCTTGCCAGGGCTCTCACCACTCGGTCACAGCGACTGTGGCTTGCCAGGGCTAGGCACCATTTGGCCACAGAGACTGTGGCTTGCCAGGCTAGGGCTCTCACCACTCGGTCACAGGGACTGTGGCTTGCCAGGCCAGGGCTCCCACGACTTGAGCCACAGTGACTGTGGCTTGCCAGGACTAGGCACCGTTTGGCCACAGGGACTGTGGCTTGCCAAGGCTCCCACCACTCGGCCACAGGGACTGTGGCTTGCCAGGGCGCCCAACACTCGGCCACAGGGACTGTGGCTTGCCAGGGCTAGGCAACACTCGGCCACAGGGAATGTGGCTTGCCAGCGCAAATTGCCAATTTGTGGTGTGTACGGATGAATGTCTCACTCTCTGTTTTGTCATTTCCAGGTTTGAGAGTCATTCGGTGTGAGGGCCCGTTCAGCCAAGGCCTGTGCAGCTGGGATCGAGAATCGTTGTGTTACTTTGCACTGTACGGTAAGAGCAAGTTTGGGATATTTGTGTCTTTCTTTCTAGCATCTCGGGGCTTCTGGAAGATCCTGCAAATGTGACAGTGGATCCTCACAGAAACAGTTAGTGTCAGGGCTTCAGAGACTTTTCTTTTCAGCGGAGCCCAAATCGGTTCATTATTCGACATTGGACTGTATGGGAATGTTGATTTATGGAAACCTTGGGATATTTATGTCTTTCTTTCTAGCATCTCGTGGCTGGTGGAAGATCCTGCAAATGTCACAGTGGAAACCTCACGGAAGTAGTTAGTGTCAGGGCCGCTTCTGTGTAGCCAGAGAGACTTTTTTTTTACAGCGGAGCTCGGATCGGATCATCATTGGACCAAATGGGAATGTTGGTTTTTGGAAACCTTGGGATATTTTTCTTTCTAGCATCTCGGGGCTGCTGGAGGATCCTGTAAATGTGACTGCGAAAACCTCACAGAAATAGTTAGTGTCAGGGACAATTTCTTTACAGCGGAGCTTGGACCGTCTCATCATTGAAAATATGGGAAATGTTGGGATATTTGTGTATTTGTTTCTAGCATCTCGGGGCTCGTGGAGGATTCAGGTAACCGTAATAGCGGAAACCTAACGGTGCCAACTAAAGTTATTACACCCTTTACCTCTCTGGCACCTTTCTACACCCCAGAGGTTTGGCAACATTATGTGGACTCCATGCTGGATGTTTGACACCCTAACACATCTGAGCCTTAACTCTGGTTACATTTGTAGGTCAGGGAACTGTTACTAACTCTCACACTAACCCGGTAAAACTTTTTGCTGAGAGGAAACGTTTGCTAAAGGATACATGTTCGTCAAGTTTGAAGTTGAGTTGGTTCAAGGCTGAAAGTCTGCATTTGCCTTTTGGGTGAACTGTAAACCGGGTTGAGGGGAGCAGTTGTTAGAAATTGAGGCTGAGATTTGAAGCTGGAAGGGATGGTAGGAGATGTTGTTGGATTCATGTTGACGTGGTTCAGTGCTGAGAGTTGATTTTCCTGAATTTGTTCAGAACTGAGTTGGTTAATTTGTTGACTTGGTTGAGTTGTTGAAGGGCTGAACATTGGTTTAGTTGTTGATGTAGTTGAATTTGCTCTAGCCACTGAGCTACAGGGACTGTGGCTTGTAAGGCGAGAGCTCCAACCACTGAAATACAAGCTTGCGAGGCCAGAGATCCCAGCACTTCAGCCGCAGGGACTGTGGCATGCCAGGGCTCCCACCTCTCATCCACAGAATCTGTGGCTTGTCAGACCAGGACGCTCACTGTTGTAATAGATGCTTTGCAATATAATTAGGAAATATATTGGCTTTATAAGTAAGGAATATGATTATTAAACAATCATGTGGGTGGTTACACATGTGCACCTATGCACAGATTCCCAAATTAGTAGCTGATGCAAGAATTTCAGTTATCGCGTTGTAACTTTGAGTCTAGTTTAAACTGACCCAGAAAGACTGTGGTTTTACAGTGTGATACATAAGCAGGAGAGCATATTGAGACTTGTACAAGCCGGGGTGGGTAAGAAAGGTGAATAACTCTTTGTGATCCTCATCTTTGGACTGTCTTGTGCCTTTTGGTCAAGTAATGTCCAAATAACGAGGTGCATAAGGGTATAAGACGTGGGTCTTATGTAGTGAATTTTACAGGTCTCCAGAACACCTGCCAAGGCTAGACAGCAGTCACCTGGTAGTATTGTTCTGTTCATGTTTGCAATGTTTTGCAGTGTGTGTTTGCGTAACTAAAATTAAACCAACTTCAACCAATACGGTATCAGTTATTTCAGAAATTAAAGAGTTAAGATCAGTGCACAGGTCTTTTGTCCAACATTTGGCGTGGTCGGCATGATCTGATGGGAAACTTTTTTTTACTTGTGGTCAGTAAATATGAATGGTGTTTGAAGTATTGGCCTTCATTTTGTACTGTTTTTTTAAAAAAATGCGGCTCTGGGAGTCACTGAAAGATGAACTCGGGGAGTTTCACCAAAGAAACGATTCCGGGAATCGTTACTTTGACTCGGAGTCAATAGTTATATAAAAACCGTCTCTGGGAGTCGGCTCAGTGTTGACTCGGAAATATGAGAAGGAGCAAAGCATGTTGGGAAAAAGAACAGGGACGAACAGTGGGACTGGAAGCTACTGTAGCTCTACACATAGGGGCTATAACTTTGGCTTTTGCTGAGAGAGTGGAATTGAAATCAATGCGGAATATTACCAAGGGGAGAAATAGAGCAATTAAAATGTGAATTATAGGATTATAAGTATCCCCTTCGCTGTAAGGTAAGGGAGGACCTGGATAGGGATCACCCTCAGAACCATGATACGTGTAATGTCACTGTTGAAAGGCAGCAGCGTAGAGAAGCCTGGAGGCCCTGGTGCTGGAAATTGAATAATAGGCGTCTATGTTTGTAACGAGAATAGAATTGTGATTCCACAAAACCGGTGGAAATTGTTTTTGTGACTGAGATTGTTTTTTTTTTGAGAGAATAAAGACAGTTGCGCATTTGTCACGGTGGGGATTGTTTTGTTGTTTGGCGTGTGTTGTCACGGGGATGAAAATATTTTAAAATAAATATTTTATATAAAAAAAAGTGTAATGTCATTATTGGGTGATTGAAAGGGGAATTAGGACAGAAGCAGCTTTCATAGCGGCTGTTACATCTGGTTTTACTCCCTCCAATTATGAGGATGAGGCAGCGCAGTGTGGGCCTGACGAAGGGTATGGCAATGCTGACAACAATGAGAGAGTATGATGAGAGAGAGAGACATTAGGATCTTCATTAATGAAAGTTCTGGAAGCAGAATGGAGAAACAATAAATTATTCCAGGAGAAGTAAGGAAGAAGTCAGACAATTTAGAAGTAGAGCAGAGGAAGCTCGAGCAGCGCTGTGAGCGCTTGACAAGGGAGGTTTAAAATCTGCTATAAAAATACAGGCAGCCATGGCTCAAGAACATAGACAGGGGAATCCAGCATCACATATCCGTTGCAGAGGAAAAGATAGCACAGTTGGAAGACACCAGCATATCTAGTAGCTAATGTGAATAATGCAGTCACAAAGAAAGGTCAGGTACATTTGGTTGAGCCATGGTTGTGTGGCTTAATGAGGAACGAGGATCCGCATCAAACAGTGATTTTGCAGCCTCCAGGAGGAGGTGGGTAATCACTACCATTGTAATAAACAGGGCATCATAAGTGGCAATGTAGATCATGGAGACCAGAGGGTCCACCCTCTAGACAAGCTCCAAATACCAACTTGGGAACCAAAGAAGAAATTCACTGGTTAAGGCAGCGAATGGAGAAATTGAAAACTGTTAAATGTTCAAAAGATGGGGGAGGGGGTGGAATGTGATAATATACATTAAGATAGAGAGGAGAGAGATACAGAGACAGACAGAAAAGGAGAGACACAGAGAGAGATATTTACCTCCTGAGGAGATAGGCCCCGAATGCACGTGCAGTATGAAAGCCCTGAAAATATTGATATATCGGTATCTCGATATGAGCCCATCGATATATCTAAATCAGAAAATTTCCATATCAACAGACCCTAAAACTAGTAATAATTAAAATAAGCAAGCAAATTGAAGTGAAATGTTTATGTAATTTATGCATTTAAAGAGGATCATGGTGGGTCTGACATTGCTCTGGACGCGGAGTATGGCCAGATGCCATCCATGTTCCATAAGTTTGGGATTATTTTTAAGTACCGGACCGTGATAGGCCTGACTTTGCTCTGGACGCAGAGTATAAGCCAGATCCTACCCACGTTCCATATGTACTGAGACAGTAAAGGATAAACAAAGTGAGAAAATTAAAGAATATTGGTCTGCATAGATAAGACCAAATAATTTGGAATATGATAAAAGTACGAAGTGAGAAAGCAGAGTAACATTGATGGAAATAAGAGAAACTTTTTTTAAATAGTCTGATTTCTTTTCTGTATTGCAGCATTTAATTAAAATGATTATAGAAATTAAATATGAATAAATTTAACTTGTGGCAATAACATTTATATTGGTTTTTACTTATGATTATTGATAATGATATACTATGAATGTTGAAGTGTGTCTGATAAGTAAAGCTTTTGTAAAATGTTTCTTATGCAAAATAAGTTGGTGCTTGAATGTGGTGGACAAGATGGAGGAGGACCTGTGTTGCATTTGTTTTTAAAGAACCCAAACTAATATTATTCATAATTTTTGTGGCTATACTCTGTTAGTGATGTGCTATATTTACAGATGCTAAAGTGAGTTGAAAGGATTGATGTGGTGGCTGAAGTAAAAGGGAATCGTGAAGATTCCGATGATGATGGCGTGCTGTCGGTTTGACCCACTCG
Organism: Hydrolagus colliei; assembly: GCA_035084275.1. Classification (NCBI taxonomy): domain Eukaryota; kingdom Metazoa; phylum Chordata; class Chondrichthyes; order Chimaeriformes; family Chimaeridae; genus Hydrolagus; species Hydrolagus colliei. The sequence continues at coordinate 56,493 of CM068756.1, read as the reverse complement.
AGGTGGCGACTGGACATTCCACAATCCCATAATTCTGGTCTTATCTTACGGTGGACAAAAAGTCATGGACTTGTTTGCTGAAAGAAAGCTGACTCTGTGGACTTTCGAGGACACTTTACCAGTGAATGGTAAAAACAAGCTGTTGAATTTCTGACTGCAGATTTGGATGCATGACCAAAAAGGTCTGAATTTGGGAATAAAGAAGACAAGTCTAACCAATCTTGAGAAAAGATATTCTGCAATCAACATTAATTGTACCAAGTTTAATTCCTAATCACAGCCACTGTAGCAATGTGATTAATTTATTGTATTGAAGTGTATTACTCATGTCTTATGTTTTTGTGATTTTACAAGGTCTTGTGGTTTTACATATTTTGATGCTATTTATGCCAAAGTAAAGTTATGAAGTAAAGAATTTACAGCTAAAATAATACAAGAATAGTTTACTTGATCAAATTGTATTTTCTCATTCTCAAGGTGGGGACTGTTGTGATGGATGCTTTGCAATATAATTACAGAACATTAGTTTTATAAGTAAGGAATATGATTACTAAAACAATCATGTGGGTAGTTACACATGTGAACCTATCCCCATACATTCAAATAGTAGCTAACGCAAGAATTTCAGTTATTGCTTTGTATCTTTGTCTTGTTTAAACTGACTCAGAAAGACTGTGGTTTTATGGTGTAAAACATAAGCAGGAGAGCATATTGAGACTAGTACAAGCCGGAGTGGGGAAGATAAAGATGAATAACAACTCTGTGCGACCTTGATCTTTAGACTGTCTGGTTTTGATGTTCCTTTTGGACAATGTAATGTCAAAATAAGGAGGTGATTAAGTGTATAAGACATGCAGTGAATTTTAGAGTTCTCCAGAACGCCTGCCAAGGCAAGCAATAGTCACCTGGGATTGTTCTGTTCATGTTTGTAGTGTGTGTTTGCATAAGTAAAACTAAACCACTGTGCGCAATTTGGCTGCCATGTTTCGCCCACTAATACAGTTACTTTTCCTACTATGCATTATCCTGCCCTGATCCTTCCCACCCTGCTCTTGTCCTACCTGACTGTACAGCGCCTTGGGATGTCCTCTCGACGTGAAAGGCGCTATATAAATGTAAGTTTTGTTTGTTGTTTGTAAACCAACTTCAACAAATATGGTCTCAGCAGTTATTTTGGAAGTTAAGATCAGTGCACAGGTCTTTTCTCCAACACCACCACTCAGCCATAGGGACTGTGGCTTGCACCACTTCATATATGTAACATAAAGATTAAGTAACTTTATCAACACAACAACTTCGATTTGTATAGCGCCCTCCACGCTGGGCAGCATCTCAGAGCGCTTCACAATAGCCAAGCCAGGGGCAGTAAGGTGGCCAAAGGCGCGGTCGAAGAGGTCTTCAGCTGGGACCTGAAACTGAGAAAAGAGGGGGCAAAATGAAGGTAGTGAGTTCCAGAACCCCCGACATAGTGGCTGAAGGCATGGCTGCCAAGGCTGGAGCGGAGGTCATGGAGGAGGCCAGAACCAGTGGGGTGTAGGGGGTTGGGTGGGGTGGGAGTAGAGTTAGGAAGGGAGCAGAAGGCACAGTGGAAGAGGAGGAAAGGAGGTAAAGGGACTGCGGGCTGGAGTTTGAGGTGGGGGGGTAACACTGTGGACGGGGAGCCAGTGGAGATGGGCGAGGGTGGGAGTGAGGCATGGAGAGATAGATGCGCACGCGCACAGTTCCAGAGAGAAAGAGACATGTGAGAGACACAGAGAGAAAGACAACAACAACTTGCACATATAGGGCCCTCCCTCCACACGGTGTCTCAATGGCCGAGGCTGAGCCAGGGGGAGGGCGACTAAGCCAAGGTCTGGTGGAGAGAAAGGTCTTCAGGTGCGAACTGATAATGGGGACAGAGGTGGGCGAGAGGGCCTGAGTGTGAGTGAATGAGGTAGAGAGCTGGTTAGTGAGTGTGTGTATGAGTAAGTCAGTCAGTCTCTGAGAGTGTGAATGGGAGGGAGGGGTGAGTGAGCAAGTGGGAGTGAGGGAGTGTGGGAGTTCCAAAGCTGAGGATTCGGGGACAAGGAGGAGGCTGGACCCAGGAGACCGAAGGCAGGGGGTACTGCTGTGAGGAGAAAGGTCAGAGAAGTGCGCGTGGGGTAGAGGAGTTGGAACCATGTTCTCTCCCACACCAAGCTCCATGTTCCCATCCTTCCCCACCTTCGGCCGGCTCCATTGGCTCCCCATCCCCCCAGAGGATCCAATTAAAGATCCTCATCCTTACTTTCATGGCCTTGCCCCCCCATGAACCTCCCCGTCCCCCCTCCATTCAGTTGGCTCTGGTCTGCTCCTTATCCCCCACTCAACCATTGGTGGACAGGCTTTCAGCCTCTCTCTCTGTCCCCACACTCTGGAACTCCATCTCAGTCCCTTCACCCTTGTTTTCAAGTCCCTCCTCCTCTGCACTCCACTACGTCTCTGATCTCCTCTCTCCCCAAACCAGCACCCGCTGCGTTCACTCCACAGGGTCTGGCCTCCTCCATGTCACCCCTGAATCCTCCACTCCACCCTCGGCGGCCGTGCCTTCAGCCACTATGCCCCAAGGCTCTGGAACTCCCTTCCTCACTCCCTTTGCCTCGCCCCCTCTCTTCCCAATTTCAGGTCATAGTTAAAGACCTTTCTCTTCGACCACACGTTTGGTCACCTTTCTGCCCCTGGCTCGGTCCTGGGATCTGTTATTGTGAAGCGTTCTGAGACACCGTCCGACGTGGAGTTAGGGAGGGCACTATATAAATCAAAGTTGTGGTTGTTTGCCTCACTCCCTCATTTGCCTTCTTCAAGGCCCTCCTCTTCAATCATGCCCTCTGCTGCCCTCCCAACTCTGTCTCCCTTCCCTCCCTGCTTCAAGGCTGTCCTCCCTCCCTACCCCTCTTTTAAGTCCTGATCCCTGACTGTGCAGCATCTTGGGACGTCGTCTTAACATGAAAGGCACTGTACAAGTGTCATTTTGTGGTTGTAATTGGCTGGTGTGAGGACCAGGCAGTGTAGACGCACAAACAACTTGTTTACAGCGGAGCGGGGATTAAGTTAATTGTTAGGAAATTAAAGGCCCATGGCGTAAAAGGGACAGTGGCAGAGTGGATCCACAACTGGCTGCGAGACAGAAATCAGAGAGTTGTAGTGAGTGGCTGTTTTTCAGACTGGAGGGAAGTGAGCACTGGTGTGCCACAGGGATCGGTTTTGGGACCATTGCGAGTCAAAATCTGTGACTCGTGGTCACAGATTTAAAATAGTTTCAAGGCGAAGTAGAGGGGAGCTGAGGAGAAATTTTTTCACTCAGCGAGTTGTTCGAATCTGGAATGCATTGCCTGAAAAGGTGTTGGAGGCTGATTCGATAACAACTTTTAAAAGGGAATTAGATCTTTATTTAGGGAGAACAGGTCTATTAGGCTATGGGGAGCGGGCAGGGCAGTGGGATTGAATCGCTCTTTTCAAAGAGCCGGCACAGACTAGATGGGCCGAATGGCCTCCTTTTGTGCCGTAACATTCTATGAATCTATGAATCTATGTTATTTTGGGCTCGACAGCAAGTGTGGGGTCACAGAAACCTTAAGGCCCTTGTGTTGTCTTTCTCTCTTTCTTGCACCCCAGGATTTGTGGAACATAGGGCACTGTAATAGTGGAAACCTCACAATGCCAACTAAAGCTATTACACTCTCTCTCTCTGGCACCTTTCTACAGTACAGAGGTTTGGTAACACCATGTGGAGTCCATGCAGGATGTCCGACATCCGAACACATAGGAGCCTTAACTCTGGTTCATATTGTAGATCGAGGTGAGAAGTTGTCACAAACAGAGGCTGAGATTTGAGGGGGGATAGGACGGGGGAACAGAATGGGGGAGATGTCGCTGGATTAATGTTGACTTGGTTCAGGGCTGAGAGTTGGATTGAGTGGATTCAATGCAAGTGCAGAGATACAGACTGTTGAAGCCGGTTGAGTGTATTTGTTGAGGGCTGGATTCTCGTCAGCCCTGGACTCAGTATAGTTGCCTCTAATCACTCACTCAAGGCTCGGTCAGAGCAGTCGGCAGGGCTGGAAGGAAAAAGCAAAAATCAAACCAATAATTGGGACAATAAACCATGACTGTTTGTAGGGATGTTGCTGGGCATAATTAGCTGCAGCATTTCGCCCACACAATACACTCAATTCACTTCATAATATGTCCTGTGAACTGCTTTGAGACGTCTCACTGGGATAATGCACTGTATGAAATACAAGGATTATTATGTGAAGTCTCTTCAATGTTAAACCATGTGAATTCTCCAAACTATTCAATATAAATATTGTGGAGTCCTGTAGCTCATCCATGGCCTAACTCACAAGTCTTGTAGCTCAGTGGTTAGAGGTCCGGCCTTGCTCGCTCGCAAGCCACTGTCCTGTAGTTCAGTGAATTAGTTTAGGAGGAGCTCAGAAACAACAAGGGACAGAAAACACGAATGGGAATAGATTATGGCCCCCCACCCCCAAACAGTAGTTACTGTATTAGGCAGCGTATTAATGAGGCAATTAGAAGAGCTGTAACAAGAGAAATACAATAATAGCAGGTGATTTCAACTTTATATAGACTGGGAAAACAAAATTGCTTAGACATCTTGGAGTGCTTCACAGAATATACTGTAAACTGAATTGACTGTATATTTGTGGGCGAAATACGGCAGCCAATTGCGCACAGCAGCGTCCCCATGAACAGTCGTGGTTTGAAATGTCCAAATTATAATTTTTTTCGAGGGTTTATTATTGTGTGCATGTGTGGCGCCCAGCATTCGATCCATGTCTCTCACATGCCAGGAGAGGGTTCTCACCCCTCAGCTACAGGGCTTCACTTGAGGGATGATTTGGCTACAATAGACAGGGTCGCAAAGAAGTTAGTTTGCTACCGACTGGCATTGTGTAGCTGCCAAAAGTCTGTTTCTGTCAGCGTTGGTTGAGTTGGTTCAGGGCTGAGGGGCTGTACTTGAACTTTGGGTGGACTGTAAATCATATGTAATGTTGATTCTCTGAAAGCAAAGAATCCAAACCTTGGGTGTCAGGAGCCCTTTGGTTAGTTTGACTAATCTTTGTGAGATTATACAATTTGTGGTGTTTATGGCTCAATTTCCCACCCCCCCAAATCTAGAAGATGTGAATATTGCAATATTCACATCTTCTATTAGGGGGAGACCTAATAGAGGTTTATAAGATCATGAGGGGTTTCGACAGGGCAAATAGAGAAAAACTATTTCCACTCGTGGGTGAATTTGTGACTCGTGGTCACAGATTTAAAATAGTTTCAAGGCGCAGTAGAGGGGAGCTGAGGAGAAATTTTTTCACTCAGCGAGTTGTTTGAATCTGGAATGCATTGCCTGAAAAGGTGGTGGAGGCTGATTCGATAACAACTTTTAAAAGGGAATTAGATCTTTATTTAGGGAGAACGGGTCTATTAGGCTATGGGGAGCAGGCAGGGCAGTGGGATTGAATCGCTCTTTTCAAAGAGCCGGCACAGACTAGATGGGCCGAATGGCCTCCTTTTGTGCCGTAAAATTCTATGATTCTATGATATCAAATGCAAGGATTATTATTGTATTGTAATGCACACATTGGCTGCCGTGTTTATCCATGGTACAGTAATAAATACATAAAAATTTGCTACAGAAAGAAGGTCAAAGTCCATCCAGTTTACCTTCCACCCTCCTGGCAGTAGCTTGACAATTCTCAAACTATATATTGTATTCTGGGATGTTATTTCTAACAGAAATGTATCTGATTTGTTCTTAAACAATACTTTCTGCTACAATAATCTCTTAGGTAGCTAATTCCAAACGTTACTACTCCATCACTGAAGTAGTGTTTCCGCAGATTTGTTTTGAATTAACAACAACAAGAAAATTACATTTGTGGAGCGCTTTTCACGTCAGGAGGATGTGAATCGCAGGCTGCGTCCTCTGATTCCACCGATCCGTGTAAGATACAACAGTATCAACTCTGTATATCAACTGTTCTGAATATTGTATGAATTTTCAAACTGAAATATTAAAAATTTGCTGCCATCCATCATGAATTTATTTATTTACCGAAAGCATCTGATTAAGACACTAATGAAGTCCCACGGACTCCTGAACTCAGTGTTTAAAGCACTCACTTGCCTTACAAGTGAGAGACCTGTGTTCAACTCCAGGCAGGTCAGGGGGAAACCTTGCGCAAGTTTTCTTACTACACGCACACATACACACACACCTAATAAGAATTGCTCCAAAAACAACCACACTAATAAAATTTGTCATGTCAATCCACAACCGTTTGTGGGGACACTGCTGTGCACAATTGACTGCTGCATTTTGCCCACAAATATACAACCACATAGATTTATTTAGCGCGCACCAGGCCAAACGGTGTCTCAGAGCGCTTCCCAATAATGGATCCCGGGGCCGAGCCAGGGAGAGGGACTACAGTCAATTTACTTTACAGTATATTCTGTGAAGCGCTTTGAGACACAGTTTAGAAGGCGTGAAAAGCACTATATCAAATGTAAGCATTACTATTATGTGTATGAATACATTGTCACTACACTTAATGGAGGCTGCTTTGAAGACATCTTCCTGACATAAAAGGCGCTATATATCTAACATAAGAATTATTAAGTAACTTTATTAAACGCAATGTTGATTGTTAAAAGATTTTCTGAAATATAATGTCCGTCTTAGTTCAAGTTCCTTGGTTAATGTGTGGTTTACATTACTGTGTGCAAGTTAAGAAAATTTTAGGGTGAGATATAAAAACCGAAGCACTTGTAAAATCTTTGTAATATATTTGAATGTAATTGTCTTATTTTCTTATTTCCACATGAGTTGTGTATATTTGTTTACATTTGAGAGAAATACATTAGGATGAACTTGCCACCAATCCCCAAATAGTTTATTTGTTCAGCTCCTTGGGACGTCCTTCTGACATGAATGATGTAATTATAAATGTAATGTAGTTGTTGTTTGTAGGATATGGAGTCTTGTAGCCCAGTGGTTAGAGCACTTGCCTTACAAGTGTGAGACCTGTGTTCGAATCCAGACAGATCAGGGAGAAACCTTGAGCAAGCTTTCTTACTCCACATACACACACACACACGCCTAATAATAATCCCTTCAAAAAACCCACAATTATAAATTGGTCATTTCAATTCATGACTATTTGTGTGTGTGTGTGTGTGGGGGGGGGGGGGGACGCTGCTGTGCACAATTGGCTGTCGCTTTTCACCCAAATATATATATATATACAGTCAATTCATTTTATAGTATATTCTATGAAGCGCTTTGAGACACAGCCTAGAACAACAGCAACTTAAACTTATAAAGCGCCTTTCACGTTGGGAGGACGTCCCAAGGCACTGCACAGGAGGCGTGTGACCCTAGCTGGGAGGGGAGTGTTCGGGAAGGGGTGAAACACGTAGGGGAGGTCGAAAAGTTCGGTGGAGAACAAAAGGCACGGTCGAAGAGGAAAGTCTTCAAACCAGCCTGGAAAGGGAAGAAACAAGGGGGAGGGATTGGGGGATGGAATTCCACAGGGTGGGAGCGGAGAAACTGAAGGCCCGGCGTCCAATAGAAGTTATGATCAGGAGCTGTATCAAATGCAAATTATTTACTTTCTATTTAAATTGCTTCTGTTCATAATCTATTTGAAGCAAAAGGAGATTTAATTCTGAGTTTAAACATTTTTGTATCCGATGGTTTCAGCTTCAGATTTGATAAGAAAAGGATTTCTGGCTCAGTTTGGACTGAGATAATAGCAATAGTAATAACAACAATAATATTAATAATATAGCCAAATGCTATGGGAAAGGTGGGCCATTCTTATTGGCTTTAATCTGACATTTGCTGCAAATCAATGTGATTTTGAACAAGAATCATGTTAATGTTGACCACGCCCACTGTCTCCCTGGTAACCACTGATTGACAGGAGAGAGACTCGCCCACTGTCTCCCTGGTAACCACTGATTGACAGGAGAGAGAGACTCGCCCACTGTCTCCCAGGTAACCAGTGATTGACAGAGAGAGACTCGCCCACTGATTCAAAACTGGCCAACATCATTACGTATATTCAGCATATAACCAGTCAAGTTCTCTGAGCTGGTTAATGGGGTGTGAGGGATCCTGATCGATGGCAGCTGCACAGGGACAGGACCTTGACTTGCACCTGATGGGAATGTAATTGCCTTGTTGGCCATGTGACTGAACTGAAAGCTGTGAGTATTTAACCCCGAGGCTGAGCTCATTCCCTATCCAGCCATCGCAGAGAGCAGGAGACTTGCAGGTTCGGGTCTGGCCAGGCTTCCCTGAGGACCATGTGGGGTAAGTTTCTACTCGTGGGACTCTGGGATGGTGACAAAGAAGGCACTTCTCTCTCTCTGGAACCTCTCTCTCTGGAGGTTTGGTAACTCTGTGTGGACTTCTTGTAGGTTGTCTGACTTGTGAACACGGGGGAGATGCTGCTGGATTAATGTTGATTTGGTTCAGGGCTGAGAGTTGGTTGGGCTGAATTTGTTCAGAACTGAGTTGGTTGCTTTGTTGACTTGGTTGTTGTTGAAGGGCTCAGGGTTTAGTTGTTGCTTTGGTTCAGGGCTGAGAGTTGGTTCCTGTTGGGGCTGGTTTGAAGCAGGTCACAAAGTCAGTTTGCTAGCGACTGGCATTGTGTAGCTGCCGAGAGTCATTTGCTGTCAGAGAGGGTTGAGTTAGTTTAGTTGAGTTGATTCAGGGCTGAAAGTCTGTACTTGCCTTTGGGGGAACTGCAAGTCACATGTAATGTTAATTCTTTGTAAATTGGGAAAGAACCTGCACCTTGCCTGTCCATTATCCTGTGGTGCGAGTTTGACCAATCTTTGTGAGATGATTCAATTTGTGGAGAGTATGGATGAATGTCTCACTCTCTGTTTTGTCATTTCCAGGTTTGAGAGTCGTTCGGTGTGAGGGCCAGTTCAGCCGAGGCCTGTGGAGCTGGGATCGAGAATCGTTGTGCTACTATGGACTGTACGGTAAGAGCATGTTTGAGTTATTTGTGTCTTTCTTTCTAGCATCTCGAGGCATGTGGAAGATCCTGTAAATGTGACAGTGGAAACCTTATAGAAACAGTTAGTGTCAGGGCTTCGGTGCAGCCACAGAAACTTTTCTTTACAGCGGAGCTCGGATCGGCTCGTTATTCGACATTGGACCATATGGGAATGTTCGTTTATGGAAACCTTGGGATATCTGTGTCTTTCTTTCTAGCATCTCGGGCCTGGTGGAAGATCCTGTTAATGTCACAGTGGAAACCTCAGAAGTAGTTAGTGTCAGGGACAATTTCTTTACAGCGGAGCTTGGATCGGCTCATCATTGAAAATATGGGAAATGTTGGGATATTTGTGTATTTGTTTCTAGCATCTCGGGGCTCGTGGAGGATTCAGGTAACCGTAATAGCGGAAACCTAAGCTTTATTTGGCTATTTAGTTGTAATAACCAACTAAAGCTATTACACCCTTTACCTCTCTGGCACCTTTCTATACCCCAGAAGTTTGGCAACATTATGTGGACTCCATGCTGGATGTTTGACACCCTAACACATCTGAGCCTTAACTCTGGTTACATTTGTAGGTCAGGGAACTGTCGTGGAATAACTCACAAAGAGATCAGGCTACTCGTGTAAAGCACAAACAGTCATTTAATATACTAACGGCCGAAAGGAGAAATACCGTCACAGGTCAGATACCCGAGTTGGTACTTCTAAGTAGGGAACGGCGATATGGGAATTTTCCGGATATGGATATATCGGTTGGCCCATATCGAGATATATCGATATTTTTAGTTTTTTCGAACTGCACATGCGCGCGCGCCTACGGAGTGCGCGCGCATTCTGGGCCTATCTTCTCAGGAGGTAAATATCTTTCTCTCTCTGTGTCTCTCACTCTCTCCATCTCTGTGTTTTTCTGTCTGTGTCTCTCTATGTCTCTCTCCTCTCTCACATCCCCCCCCATCTCTATCTATCTGTATATTATCACATCCACCCCGTCTCTCCCCCTCCCCCCAGCCGTCTCTCTCCCCCCACCCCGTGCATACCTGTATATTGTATTCGAGGACTATGAATACAAGATGGCGGCTTTGCACCTCGGTCTGTGCATTGTGTATAGAGATGAGCATTCTGGGTCTTGTAGTTGATTGTGCTCGCATCCCGATTTTTTACCTCGATATTCCGTTTTTCGATATATAGATATTTTTTAAATGTCTATATCGGCATATCGATATGAAAATCATATCGGGTTTTAGCGATACACCGATATATCGCCGTTCCCTACTTCTAAGGAACTTACAGAAATACAACAGTTTATATCTTATTCTTTTGCACACCGCGTGACAGTAGTGTAAGTTCCTTTAACCAATTACAGCAATCCACCTAATCAATAAAAGTGAATGTGGGAAGAGAGTTGAACTCTATTTAAATTAGCCATGGGGTGCAAAAAGGGCAGCATCTGTTAAAACAGAACTAGACAACCACAAGTTGCTAACTGATAGATTACAATTTTCAAAGAAAGAAGTGAATCGTCTTTAATCCCAATCTAAACAAGCACAAGCCTTTCTCCCTTCTTCGGTCTGGACTATGTCATACAACTGACGTTTGCTGATACCCCTACTGACCTCTGGGATTTCTAAGGGAGACTAAGAAACAGCTAACATGGTTTCTGATTTTTAACATGGTTTCTACAGAACTGTTACTAACTCTCACACTAACCCGGTAAAACTTTTTGCTGAGAGGAAACGTTTGCTAAAGGATAGATGTCTGTCAAGTTTGAAGTTGAGTTGGTTGAATGCTGAAAGTCTTCATTTGTACTTTGGGTGGACTGAGGGGAGAAGTTGTTAGAAATTGAAGCTGGAAGGGATGGTAGGAGATTCACAGATTCATAGAATTTTGCGGCACAAAAGGAGGCCATTCGGCCCATCTCGTCTGTGCCGGCTCTTTGAAAAGAGCGATTCAATCCCACTGCCCTGCCCGCTCCCCATAGCCTAATAGACCTGTTCTCCCTAAATAAAGATCTAATTCCCCTTTAAAAGTTGTTATCGAATCAGTCTCCACCACCTTTTCAGGCAATGCATTCCAGATTCGAACAACTCGCTGAGTGAAAAAATTTCTCCTCAGCACCCCTCTACTTCGCCTTGAAACTATTTTAAATCTGTGTCCACGAGTCACAGATTCGCCCACGAGTGGAAATAGTTTTTCTCTATTTGCCCTGTTGAAACCCCTCATGATCTTATAAACCTCTATTAGGTCTCCCCTCAATCTTCTCTGCTCCAGAGAGAATAACTCTAGCCTATCTAGCCTCTCCTCATAGCTGAAGTCCCTCAATCCTGGCACCATCCTAGTAAATCTTCGTTGTACCCTTTCCAATGCCTTCACATCCTTTCTGTAGTGTGGTGACCAGAATTGAACACAGTATTCCAGCTGAGGCCTCACCAAAGTCCTATAGAGGTTAGTCAGCACTTCCTGACTTTTGTACCCTATACCCCAATTTATAAAGCCTAGTATCCCATATGCCTTCTTAACAGCCTTGTCTACCTGTCCTGCCACCTTCAAAGAGTCACTAACACAAATCCCCAGGTCTCTCTGTTCCTTTACACCATTTAAAATTGTACTATCTAGCCTATATTGCCTCCCTTCATTTCTTCTCCCCAAATGCATCACCTCACACTTCTCTGCATTAAACTTCATCTGCCATGTGTCTGCCCACTTTACCAATTTGTCTATATCCTCTTGCGGATGGCTACTATCCTCCTCACTGTTTACTATTCTCCCTAACTTAGTGTCATCTGCAAACTTGGAAACTGTACTCCGTACACCCAAGTCCAGATCATTGATGTAGATTACAAACAGCAATGGTCCCAAAACCGATCCCTGTGGCACACCACTGCTCACTTCCCTCCAATCTGAAAAACAGCCGCTCACTACAACTCTCTGCTTTCTGTCTCGCAGCCAGTTGTGGATCCACGCTGCCACTGTCCCTTTTATGCCATGGGCCTTTAATTTCATAATAAGTCTCTCATGTGGCACTTTGTCAAATGCCTTTTGAAAGTCCATGTAAACTACATCAACTGCGCTACCATTATCCACCCATTCCGTTACCTCATCAAAAAATTCTATCAGATTTGTAAGGCAAGATTTGCCTTTAACAAATCCATGTTGACTGTCCCTTATTAGCCTATATCTTTCTAAGTGAAGATCTATCTTGTCCCTGATTATGGACTCTAGAAGTTTGCCCACTACCGACGTTAGACTGACTGGTCTGTAGTTACCAGGCTTGTCCTTCTGCCCCTTTTTATACAAGGGAGTAACATTAGCTATCCTCCAGTCCTGTATTAGCTATACTCTACCATCTTTGGTTACTACTTTGGGCACTGTCTCCCTGGTAACCAGTGATTGACAGGAGAGAGACTCGCCCACTGTCTCCGTGGTCACCAGTGATTGACAGGAGAGAGAGGCTCGCCCACTGTCTCCGTGGTCACCAGTGATTGACAGGAGAGGGAGGCCCGCCCACTGTCTCCCTGCCGCACACAGCGCCACCTGCTGCAGTGGTCACACATTACAGCCTAACACACCCAGCGCCGCCTGGTGCAACAGAAGCTGAGGTTGGAGAAGGACTGGGTGGAGGCGATGCTGCAGATTAATGGGGTGAGTTTAGAGTTTGGTATTGGTGACAATACAGTAGTTTGTCATGAGATTAAAATGAGATTGTTTGCTGGCAGCTGGTTAGCTGTGGGTCAGGGCTGGGTCCGTTTAGTGACTGAGAGTTAATCAGTGTCAGGGCTGATGGTCAGCAGCAGGTGGGAGTTTGTGCTGAGGCCGGTTTAGGGCAGTTTTTGAGACTCGTTTTCTGTGGATTTGTTCAGTCATTTTGAGTAAAGTTGGTTTGTGTTCCTGTACAGACTGGGTGGGTTTAGTGGGATCACGGTTGGAGTCGCTGACTTGGTTGAGTCAGTTCAAGACTGCACTAAGGCTTCCTCCATTCGATCAATCGGTCCTATTGATATAATTTCTTTGTTTAATTGAATTACACTATCCTCATAATGTGCGATTAGGGTATTGCGGGTCTCTATCCTAGTGTTGCTACTTTGACTTGGTGTTTGTGTGTGTGTAAGATGGTATAATTTGTTGTATTTATGGATGAATTTCTCTCGCTCTTGTTTAATCATTTCGAGGATTGAGGAGGCTGCTACTTTGCTTGGCTGGGACCAGAAGTTGACCTGGAGCCGGTCCCTCTCTCTGCCTTGTCCATCTCTGGGCTTCACCTCCACCATCAACCAAACCCAGGGTACGTCTGAAACTTATTCTTTCTTTCTCTCACTTTCTGTAATAGTGGGAACTTCACGGTGCCAACTCAAGCTAAATTGTAGCCCAATCTAGAGAATACAGGGAGTGATTGAGGTTGTGCCCTCACTGGTGGAGCATTGGCGTCTGTCGGGCCTGGCTCAGTGCAGTTACTTCGGGGCAGTCGCCGCCAGGACCGGCTCGGAGCAGCTTGCACGGCTGGTTTGCTAGCGACCGGCAATGTGTGGCTGCGGAGAGTCGGTTCCTGTACAGGCTGGGTGGGTGCAGTTAGTTAGACGCAGGCAGATGGGATCACGGTTGCGGTTGCTGACTTGGTTGAGTCAGTTCAAGTCTGCACTTGTCTTTCGGGTGGACTGTAAATCACAATGGTTCTTCGCTGTGGGGCTGGTGAAGGGATAGTCCCAGATCGCTCTCGATCCCAGTGTTGCGAGTTTGACTTGATGTTTGTGTGTGTGTGAGATGGTATAATTTGTTGTATATACGGATTAATTTCTCTCGCTCTTGTTTCTTTATTTCGAGGTTTGACGATGAGTGAGGAGGCTCCTGATTCTTGCTTGTCTGGGACGAGAAGTTGACCTGGAGCTGGTCCCCCTGCCTTGTCCACCTATGGGCTTCATCTCAGCCATCCACCAACCTAAGGTACGTCTGAAACTTATTCTTTCTCTCTCTCTCTCTCTAATAGTGGGAACCTCACGGTGCCAACTCACGCTAAATTGTAGCCCAATCTAGAGAATACAGTGAGTGATTGAGGTTGTGCACTCACTGGTGGAGCATTGGCGTCTGTCGGGCCTGGCTCAGTGCAGTTACCTCGGGTCAGTCGCCGCCAGGACCGGCTCGGAGCAGCTTGCACGGCTGGTTTGCTAGCGACCGGCAATGTGTGGCTGCGGAGAGTCGGTTCCTGTACAGGCTGGGTGGGTGTCGTTAGTTAGACGCAGGCAGATGGGATCACGGTTGGGGTCGCTGACTTGGTTGAGTCAGTTCAAGTCTCTGCACTTGTCTTTCGGGTGGACTGTAAATCACAATGGTGCAATGGTGTTTCTCTTCTCTGTGCTGGTGGTGAAGGGATAGTCCCAGACCCCTCTCGATCCTAGTGTTTCTACTTTGACTTGATGTTTGTGTGTGTGTAAGATGGTATAATTTGTTGTATTTATGGATGAATTTCTCTCGCTCTTGTTTAATCATTTTGAGGATTGAGGAGGCTGCTACTTTGCTTGGCTGGGACCAGAGGTTGACCTGGAGCCGGTCCCTCTCTCTGCCTTGTCCATCTCTGGGCTTCACCTCCACCATCAACCAAACCCAGGGTACGTCTGAAACTTATTCTTTCTTTCTCTCACTTTCTGTAATAGTGGGAACTTCACGGTGCCAACTCAAGCTAAATTGTAGCCCAATCTAGAGAATACAGGGAGTGATTGAGGTTGTGCACTCACTGGTGGAGCATTGGCGTCTGTCGGGCCTGGCTCAGCGCAGTTACCTCGGGTCAGTCGCCGCCAGGACCGGCTCGGAGCAGCTTGCACGGCTGGTTTGCTAGCGACCGGCAATGTGTGGCAGCGGAGAGTCGGTTTCTGTACAGGCTGGGTGGGTGTAGTAAGTTAGACGCAGGCAGATGGGATCACGGTTGCGGTTGCTGACTTGGTTGAGTCAGTTCAAGTCTGCACTTGTCTTTCGGGTGGACTGTAAATCACAATGGTTCTTCTCTTCTCTGTGGGGCTGGTGAAGGGATAGTCCCAGATCCCTCTCGATCCTAGTGTTGCGAGTTTGACTTGATGTTTGTGTGTGTGTGAGATGGTATAATTTGTATATACGGATTAATTTCTCTCGCTCTTGTTTCTTTATTTCGAGGTTTGACGATGAGTGAGGAGGCTCCTGATTCTTGCTTGTCTGGGACGAGAAGTTGACCTGGAGCTGGTCCCCCTGCCTTGTCCACCTATGGGCTTCATCTCAGCCATCCACCAACCTAAGGTACGTCTGAAACTTATTATTTCTCTCTCTCTCTCTCTCTAATAGTGGGAACCTCACGGTGCCAACTCACGCTAAATTGTAGCCCAATCTAGAGAATACAGTGAGTGATTGAGGTTGTGCACTCACTGGTGGAGCATTGGCGTCTGTCGGGCCTGGCTCAGTGCAGTTACCTCGGGTCAGTCGCCGCCAGGACCGGCTCGGAGCAGCTTGCACGGCTGGTTTGCTAGCGACCGGCAATGTGTGGCTGCGGAGAGTCGGTTCCTGTACAGGCTGGGTGGGTGTCGTTAGTCAGACGCAGGCAGATGGGATCACGGTTGGGGTCGCTGACTTGGTTGAGTCAGTTCAAGTCTCTGCACTTGTCTTTCGGGTGGACTGTAAATCACAATGGTGCAATGGTGTTTCTCTTCTCTGTGCTGGTGGTGAAGGGATAGTCCCAGACCCCTCTCGATCCTAGTGTTTCTACTTTGACTTGATGTTTGTGTGTGTGTAAGATGGTATAATTTGTTGTATTTATGGATGAATTTCTCTCGCTCTTGTTTAATCATTTTGAGGATTGAGGAGGCTGCTACTTTGCTTGGCTGGGACCAGAAGTTGACCTGGAGCCGGTCCCTCTCTCTGCCTTGTCCATCTCTGGGCTTCACCTCCACCATCAACCAAACCCAGGGTACGTCTGAAACTTATTCTTTCTTTCTCTCACTTTCTGTAATAGTGGGAACTTCACGGTGCCAACTCAAGCTAAATTGTAGCCCAATCTAGAGAATACAGGGAGTGATTGAGGTTGTGCACTCACTGGTGGAGCATTGGCGTCTGTCGGGCCTGGCTCAGCGCAGTTACCTCGGGTCAGTCGCCGCCAGGACCGGCTCGGAGCAGCTTGCACGGCTGGTTTGCTAGCGACCGGCAGTGTGGCAGCGGAGAGTCGGTTTCTGTACAGGCTGGGTGGGTGTAGTAAGTTAGACGCAGGCAGATGGGATCACGGTTGCGGTTGCTGACTTGGTTGAGTCAGTTCAAGTCTGCACTTGTCTTTCGGGTGGCCTGTGAATCACAATGGTTCTTCTCTTCTCTGTGGGGCTGGTGAAGGGATAGTCCCAGATCCCTCTCGATCCTAGTGTTGCGAGTTTGACTTGATGTTTGTGTGTGTGTGAAATGGTATAATTTGTTGTATATACGGATTAATTTCTCTCGCTCTTGTTTCTTTATTTCGAGGTTTGACGATGAGTGAGGAGGCTCCTGATTCTTGCTTGTCTGGGACGAGAAGTTGACCTGGAGCTGGTCCCCCTGCCTTGTCCACCTATGGGCTTCATCTCAGCCATCCACCAACCTAAGGTACGTCTGAAACTTATTCTTTCTCTCTCTCTCTCTCTAATAGTGGGAACCTCACGGTGCCAACTCACGCTAAATTGTAGCCCAATCTAGAGAATACAGTGAGTGATTGAGGTTGTGCACTCACTGGTGGAGCATTGGCGTCTGTCGGGCCTGGCTCAGTGCAGTTACCTCGGGTCAGTCGCCGCCAGGACCGGCTCGGAGCAGCTTGCACGGCTGGTTTGCTAGCGACCGGCAATGTGTGGCTGCGGAGAGTCGGTTCCTGTACAGGCTGGGTGGGTGTCGTTAGTTAGACGCAGGCAGATGGGATCACGGTTGGGGTCGCTGACTTGGTTGAGTCAGTTCAAGTCTCTGCACTTGTCTTTCGGGTGGACTGTAAATCACAATGGTGCAATGGTGTTTCTCTTCTCTGTGCTGGTGGTGAAGGGATAGTCCCAGACCCCTCTCGATCCTAGTGTTTCTACTTTGACTTGGTGTTTGTGTGTGTGTAAGATGGTATAATTTGTTGTATTTATGGATGAATTTCTCTCGCTCTTGTTTAATCATTTCGAGGATTGAGGAGGCTGCTACTTTGCTTGGCTGGGATCAGAAGTTGACCTGGAGCCGGTCCCTCTCTCTGCCTTGTCCATCTCTGGGCTTCACCTCCACCATCAACCAAACCCAGGGTACGTCTGAAACTTATTCTTTCTTTCTCTCACTTTCTGTAATAGTGGGAACTTCACGGTGCCAACTCAAGCTAAATTGTAGCCCAATCTAGAGAATACAGGGAGTGATTGAGGTTGTGCACTCACTGGTGGAGCATTGGCGTCTGTCGGGCCTGGCTCAGCGCAGTTACCTCGGGTCAGTCGCCGCCAGGACCGGCTCGGAGCAGCTTGCACGGCTGGTTTGCTAGCGACCGGCAGTGTGGCAGCGGAGAGTCGGTTTCTGTACAGGCTGGGTGGGTGTAGTAAGTTAGACGCAGGCAGATGGGATCACGGTTGCGGTTGCTGACTTGGTTGAGTCAGTTCAAGTCTGCACTTGTCTTTCGGGTGGACTGTAAATCACAATGGTTCTTCTCTTCTCTGTGGGGCTGGTGAAGGGATAGTCCCAGATCCCTCTCGATCCTAGTGTTGCGAGTTTGACTTGATGTTTGTGTGTGTGTGAAATGGTATAATTTGTTGTATATACGGATTAATTTCTCTCGCTCTTGTTTCTTTATTTCGAGGTTTGACGATGAGTGAGGAGGCTCCTGATTCTTGCTTGTCTGGGACGAGAAGTTGACCTGGAGCTGGTCCCCCTGCCTTGTCCACCTATGGGCTTCATCTCAGCCATCCACCAACCTAAGGTACGTCTGAAACTTATTCTTTCTCTCTCTCTCTCTCTAATAGTGGGAACCTCACGGTGCCAACTCACGCTAAATTGTAGCCCAATCTAGAGAATACAGTGAGTGATTGAGGTTGTGCACTCACTGGTGGAGCATTGGCGTCTGTCGGGCCTGGCTCAGTGCAGTTACCTCGGGTCAGTCGCCGCCAGGACCGGCTCGGAGCAGCTTGCACGGCTGGTTTGCTAGCGACCGGCAATGTGTGGCTGCGGAGAGTCGGTTCCTGTACAGGCTGGGTGGGTGTAGTTAGTTAGACGCAGGCAGATGGGATCACGGTTGCGGTTGCTGACTTGGTTGAGTCAGTTCAAGTCTGCACTTGTCTTTCGGGTGAACTGTAAATCACAATGGTGCAATGGTGTTTCTCTTCTCTGTGCTGGTGGTGAAGTGACAGTCCCAGACCCCTCTCGATCCTAGTGTTTCTACTTTGACTTGATGTTTGTGTGTGTGTAAGATGGTATAATTTGTTGTATTTATGGATGAATTTCTCTCGCTCTTGTTTAATCATTTTGAGGATTGAGGAGGCTGCTACTTTGCTTGGCTGGGACCAGAAGTTGACCTGGAGCCGGTCCCTCTCTCTGCCTTGTCCATCTCTGGGCTTCACCTCCACCATCAACCAAACCCAGGGTACGTCTGAAACTTATTCTTTCTTTCTCTCACTTTCTGTAATAGTGGGAACTTCACGGTGCCAACTCAAGCTAAATTGTAGCCCAATCTAGAGAATACAGGGAGTGATTGAGGTTGTGCACTCACTGGTGGAGCATTGGCGTCTGTCGGGCCTGGCTCAGCGCAGTTACCTCGGGTCAGTCGCCGCCAGGACCGGCTCGGAGCAGCTTGCACGGCTGGTTTGCTAGCGACCGGCAATATGTGGCAGCGGAGAGTCGGTTTCTGTACAGGCTGGGTGGGTGTAGTAAGTTAGACGCAGGCAGATGGGATCACGGTTGCGGTTGCTGACTTGGTTGAGTCAGTTCAAGTCTGCACTTGTCTTTCGGGTGGACTGTAAATCACAATGGTTCTTCTCTTCTCTGTGGGGCTGGTGAAGGGATAGTCCCAGATCCCTCTCGATCCTAGTGTTGCGAGTTTGACTTGATGTTTGTGTGTGTGTGAAATGGTATAATTTGTTGTATATACGGATTAATTTCTCTCGCTCTTGTTACTTTATTTCGAGGTTTGACGATGAGTTAGGAGGCTCCTGATTCTTGCTTGTCTGGGACGAGAAGTTGACCTGGAGCTGGTCCCCCTGCCTTGTCCACCTATGGGCTTCATCTCAGCCATCCACCAACCTAAGGTACGTCTGAAACTTATTCTTTCTCTCTCTCTCTCTCTAATAGTGGGAACCTCACGGTGCCAACTCACGCTAAATTGTAGCCCAATCTAGAGAATACAGTGAGTGATTGAGGTTGTGCACTCACTGGTGGAGCATTGGCGTCTGTCGGGCCTGGCTCAGTGCAGTTACCTCGGGTCAGTCGCCGCCAGGACCGGCTCGGAGCAGCTTGCACGGCTGGTTTGCTAGCGACCGGCAATGTGTGGCTGCGGAGAGTCGGTTCCTGTACAGGCTGGGTGGGTGTCGTTAGTTAGACGCAGGCAGATGGGATCACGGTTGGGGTCGCTGACTTGGTTGAGTCAGTTCAAGTCTCTGCACTTGTCTTTCGGGTGGACTGTAAATCACAATGGTGCAATGGTGTTTCTCTTCTCTGTGCTGGTGGTGAAGGGATAGTCCCAGACCCCTCTCGATCCTAGTGTTTCTACTTTGACTTGATGTTTGTGTGTGTGTAAGATGGTATAATTTGTTGTATTTATGGATGAATTTCTCTCGCTCTTGTTTAATCATTTTGAGGATTGAGGAGGCTGCTACTTTGCTTGGCTGGGACCAGAATTTGACCTGGAGCCGGTCCCTCTCTCTGCCTTGTCCATCTCTGGGCTTCACCTCCACCATCAACCAAACCCAGGGTACGTCTGAAACTTATTCTTTCTTTCTCTCACTTTCTGTAATAGTGGGAACTTCACGGTGCCAACTCAAGCTAAATTGTAGCCCAATCTAGAGAATACAGGGAGTGATTGAGGTTGTGCACTCACTGGTGGAGCATTGGCGTCTGTCGGGCCTGGCTCAGCGCAGTTACCTCGGGTCAGTCGCCGCCAGGACCGGCTCGGAGCAGCTTGCACGGCTGGTTTGCTAGGGACCGGCAATGTGTGGCAGCGGAGAGTCGGTTTCTGTACAGGCTGGGTGGGTGTAGTAAGTTAGACGCAGGCAGATGGGATCACGGTTGCGGTTGCTGACTTGGTTGAGTCAGTTCAAGTCTGCACTTGTCTTTCGGGTGGACTGTAAATCACAATGGTTCTTCTCTTCTCTGTGGGGCTGGTGAAGGGATAGTCCCAGATCCCTCTCGATCCTAGTGTTGCGAGTTTGACTTGATGTTTGTGTGTGTGTGAAATGGTATAATTTGTTGTATATACGGATTAATTTCTCTCGCTCTTGTTTCTTTATTTCGAGGTTTGACGATGAGTGAGGAGGCTCCTGATTCCTGCTTGGCTGGGACGAGAAGTTGACCTGGAGCTGGTCCCCCTGCCTTGTCCACCTATGGGCTTCATCTCAGCCATCCACCAACCTAAGGTACGTCTGAAACTTATTCTTTCTCTCTCTCTCTCTCTCTAATAGTGGGAACCTCACGGTGCCAACTCACGCTAAATTGTAGCCCAATCTAGAGAATACAGTGAGTGATTGAGGTTGTGCACTCACTGGTGGAGCATTGGCGTCTGTCGGGCCTGGCTCAGTGCAGTTACCTCGGGTCAGTCGACGCCAGGACCGGCTCGGAGCAGCTTGCACGGCTGGTTTGCTAGCGACCGGCAATGTGTGGCTGCGGAGAGTCGGTTCCTGTACAGGCTGGGTGGGTGTCGTTAGTTAGACGCAGGCAGATGGGATCACGGTTGGGGTCGCTGACTTGGTTGAGTCAGTTCAAGTCTCTGCACTTGTCTTTCGGGTGGACTGTAAATCACAATGGTGCAATGGTGTTTCTCTTCTCTGTGCTGGTGGTGAAGGGATAGTCCCAGACCCCTCTCGATCCTAGTGTTTCTACTTTGACTTGGTGTTTGTGTGTGTGTAAGATGGTATAATTTGTTGTATTTATGGATGAATTTCTCTCGCTCTTGTTTAATCATTTCGAGGATTGAGGAGGCTGCTACTTTGCTTGGCTGGGATCAGAAGTTGACCTGGAGCCGGTCCCTGTCTCTGCCTTGTCCATCTCTGGGCTTCACCTCCACCATCAACCAAACCCAGGGTACGTCTGAAACTTATTCTTTCTTTCTCTCACTTTCTGTAATAGTGGGAACTTCACGGTGCCAACTCAAGCTAAATTGTAGCCCAATCTAGAGAATACAGCGAGTGATTGAGGTTGTGCACTCACTGGTGGAGCATTGGCGTCTGTCGGGCCTGGCTCAGCGCAGTTACCTCGGGTCAGTCGCCGCCAGGACCGGCTCGGAGCAGCTTGCACGGCTGGTTTGCTAGCGACCGGCAATGTGTGGCAGCGGAGAGTCGGTTCCTGTACAGGCTGGGTGGGTGTAGTTAGTTAGCCGCAGGCAGATGGGATCACTTGGTTGAGTCAGTTCAAGTCTGCACTTGTCTTTCTGGTGGACTGTAAATCACAATGGTGCAATGGTGTTTCTCTTCTCTGTGCTGGTGGTGAAGGGATAGTCCCAGACCCCTCTCGATCCTAGTGTTTCTACTTTGACTTGATGTTTGTGTGTGTGTAAGATGGTATAATTTGTTGTATTTATGGATGAATTTCTCTCGCTCTTGTTTCTTTATTTCGAGGTTTGACGATGAGTGAGGAGGCTCCTGATTCCTGCTTGGCTGGGACGAGAAGTTGACCTGGAGCTGGTCCCCCTGCCTTGTCCACCTATGGGCTTCATCTCAGCCATCCACCAACCTAAGGTACGTCTGAAACTTATTCTTTCTCTCTCTCTCTCTCTCTAATAGTGGGAACCTCACGGTGCCAACTCACGCTAAATTGTAGCCCAATCTAGAGAATACAGTGAGTGATTGAGGTTGTGCACTCACTGGTGGAGCATTGGCGTTTGTCGGGCCTGGCTCAGTGCAGTTACCTCGGGTCAGTCGACGCCAGGACCGGCTCGGAGCAGCTTGCACGGCTGGTTTGCTAGCGACCGGCAATGTGTGGCTGCGGAGAGTCGGTTGCTGTACAGGCTGGGTGGGTGTCGTTAGTTAGACGCAGGCAGATGGGATCACGGTTGGGGTCGCTGACTTGGTTGAGTCAGTTCAAGTCTCTGCACTTGTCTTTCGGGTGGACTGTAAATCACAATGGTGCAATGGTGTTTCTCTTCTCTGTGCTGGTGGTGAAGGGATAGTCCCAGACCCCTCTCGATCCTAGTGTTTCTACTTTGACTTGGTGTTTGTGTGTGTGTAAGATGGTATAATTTGTTGTATTTATGGATGAATTTCTCTCGCTCTTGTTTAATCATTTCGAGGATTGAGGAGGCTGCTACTTTGCTTGGCTGGGATCAGAAGTTGACCTGGAGCCGGTCCCTGTCTCTGCCTTGTCCATCTCTGGGCTTCACCTCCACCATCAACCAAACCCAGGGTACGTCTGAAACTTATTCTTTCTTTCTCTCACTTTCTGTAATAGTGGGAACTTCACGGTGCCAACTCAAGCTAAATTGTAGCCCAATCTAGAGAATACAGCGAGTGATTGAGGTTGTGCACTCACTGGTGCAGCATTGGCGTCTGTCGGGCCTGGCTCAGCGCAGTTACCTCGGGTCAGTCGCCGCCAGGACCGGCTCGGAGCAGCTTGCACGGCTGGTTTGCTAGCGACCGGCAATGTGTGGCAGCGGAGAGTCGGTTCCTGTACAGGCTGGGTGGGTGTAGTTAGTTAGCCGCAGGCAGATGGGATCACTTGGTTGAGTCAGTTCAAGTCTGCACTTGTCTTTCTGGTGGACTGTAAATCACAATGGTGCAATGGTGTTTCTCTTCTCTGTGCTGGTGGTGAAGGGATAGTCCCAGACCCCTCTCGATCCTAGTGTTTCTACTTTGACTTGATGTTTGTGTGTGTGTAAGATGGTATAATTTGTTGTATTTATGGATGAATTTCTCTCGCTCTTGTTTCTTTATTTCGAGGTTTGACGATGAGTGAGGAGGCTCCTGATTCCTACTTGGCTGGGACGAGAAGTTGACCTGGAGCTGGTCCCCCTGCCTTGTCCACCTATGGGCTTCATCTCAGCCATCCACCAACCTAAGGTACGTCTGAAACTTATTCTTTCTCTCTCTCTCTCTCTCTAATAGTGGGAACCTCACGGTGCCAACTCACGCTAAATTGTAGCCCAATCTAGAGAATACAGTGAGTGATTGAGGTTGTGCACTCACTGGTGGAGCATTGGCGTCTGTCGGGCCTGGCTCAGCGCAGTTACCTCGGGTCAGTCGCCGCCAGGACCGGCTCGGAGCAGCTTGCACGGCTGGTTTGCTAGCGACCGGCAATGTGTGGCAGCGGAGAGTCGGTTCCTGTACAGGCTGGGTGGGTGTCGTTAGTTAGACGCAGGCAGATGGGATCACGGTTGGGGTCGCTGACTTGGTTGAGTCAGTTCAAGTCTCTGCACTTGTCTTTCGGGTGGACTGTAAATCACAATGGTGCAATGGTGTTTCTCTTCTCTGTGCTGGTGGTGAAGGGATAGTCCCAGACCCCTCTCGATCCTAGTGTTTCTACTTTGACTTGGTGTTTGTGTGTGTGTAAGATGGTATAATTTGTTGTATTTATGGATGAATTTCTCTCGCTCTTGTTTAATCATTTCGAGGATTGAGGAGGCTGCTACTTTGCTTGGCTGGGATCAGAAGTTGACCTGGAGCCGGTCCCTCTCTCTGCCTTGTCCATCTCTGGGCTTCACCTCCACCATCAACCAAACCCAGGGTACGTCTGAAACTTATTCTTTCTTTCTCTCACTTTCTGTAATAGTGGGAACTTCACGGTGCCAACTCAAGCTAAATTGTAGCCCAATCTAGAGAATACAGGGAGTGATTGAGGTTGTGCACTCACTGGTGGAGCATTGGCGTCTGTCGGGCCTGGCTCAGCGCAGTTACCTCGGGTCAGTCGCCGCCAGGACCGGCTCGGAGCAGCTTGCACGGCTGGTTTGCTAGCGACCGGCAATGTGTGGCAGCGGAGAGTCGGTTTCTGTACAGGCTGGGTGGGTGTAGTAAGTTAGACGCAGGCAGATGGGATCACGGTTGCGGTTGCTGACTTGGTTGAGTCAGTTCAAGTCTGCACTTGTCTTTCGGGTGGACTGTAAATCACAATGGTTCTTCTCTTCTCTGTGGGGCTGGTGAAGGGATAGTCCCAGATCCCTCTCGATCCTAGTGTTGCGAGTTTGACTTGATGTTTGTGTGTGTGTGAGATGGTATAATTTGTATATACGGATTAATTTCTCTCGCTCTTGTTTCTTTATTTCGAGGTTTGACGATGAGTGAGGAGGCTCCTGATTCTTGCTTGTCTGGGACGAGAAGTTGACCTGGAGCTGGTCCCCCTGCCTTGTCCACCTATGGGCTTCATCTCAGCCATCCACCAACCTAAGGTACGTCTGAAACTTATTATTTCTCTCTCTCTCTCTCTAATAGTGGGAACCTCACGGTGCCAACTCACGCTAAATTGTAGCCCAATCTAGAGAATACAGTGAGTGATTGAGGTTGTGCACTCACTGGTGGAGCATTGGCGTCTGTCGGGCCTGGCTCAGTGCAGTTACCTCGGGTCAGTCGCCGCCAGGACCGGCTCGGAGCAGCTTGCACGGCTGGTTTGCTAGCGACCGGCAATGTGTGGCTGCGGAGAGTCGGTTCCTGTACAGGCTGGGTGGGTGTCGTTAGTCAGACGCAGGCAGATGGGATCACGGTTGGGGTCGCTGACTTGGTTGAGTCAGTTCAAGTCTCTGCACTTGTCTTTCGGGTGGACTGTAAATCACAATGGTGCAATGGTGTTTCTCTTCTCTGTGCTGGTGGTGAAGGGATAGTCCCAGACCCCTCTCGATCCTAGTGTTTCTACTTTGACTTGATGTTTGTGTGTGTGTAAGATGGTATAATTTGTTGTATTTATGGATGAATTTCTCTCGCTCTTGTTTCTTTATTTCGAGGTTTGACGATGAGTGAGGAGGCTCCTGATTCCTACTTGGCTGGGACGAGAAGTTGACCTGGAGCTGGTCCCCCTGCCTTGTCCACCTATGGGCTTCATCTCAGCCATCCACCAACCTAAGGTACGTCTGAAACTTATTCTTTCTTTCTCTCACTTTCTGTAATAGTGGGAACTTCACGGTGCCAACTCAAGCTAAATTGTAGCCCAATCTAGAGAATACAGGGAGTGATTGAGGTTGTGCACTCACTGGTGGAGCATTGGCGTCTGTCGGGCCTGGCTCAGCGCAGTTACCTCGGGTCAGTCGCCGCCAGGACCGGCTCGGAGCAGCTTGCACGGCTGGTTTGCTAGCGACCGGCAGTGTGGCAGCGGAGAGTCGGTTTCTGTACAGGCTGGGTGGGTGTAGTAAGTTAGACGCAGGCAGATGGGATCACGGTTGCGGTTGCTGACTTGGTTGAGTCAGTTCAAGTCTGCACTTGTCTTTCGGGTGGACTGTAAATCACAATGGTTCTTCTCTTCTCTGTGGGGCTGGTGAAGGGATAGTCCCAGATCCCTCTCGATCCTAGTGTTGCGAGTTTGACTTGATGTTTGTGTGTGTGTGAAATGGTATAATTTGTTGTATATACGGATTAATTTCTCTCGCTCTTGTTTCTTTATTTCGAGGTTTGACGATGAGTGAGGAGGCTCCTGATTCTTGCTTGTCTGGGACGAGAAGTTGACCTGGAGCTGGTCCCCCTGCCTTGTCCACCTATGGGCTTCATCTCAGCCATCCACCAACCTAAGGTACGTCTGAAACTTATTCTTTCTCTCTCTCTCTCTCTAATAGTGGGAACCTCACGGTGCCAACTCACGCTAAATTGTAGCCCAATCTAGAGAATACAGTGAGTGATTGAGGTTGTGCACTCACTGGTGGAGCATTGGCGTCTGTCGGGCCTGGCTCAGTGCAGTTACCTCGGGTCAGTCGCCGCCAGGACCGGCTCGGAGCAGCTTGCACGGCTGGTTTGCTAGCGACCGGCAATGTGTGGCTGCGGAGAGTCGGTTCCTGTACAGGCTGGGTGGGTGTAGTTAGTTAGACGCAGGCAGATGGGATCACGGTTGCGGTTGCTGACTTGGTTGAGTCAGTTCAAGTCTGCACTTGTCTTTCGGGTGAACTGTAAATCACAATGGTGCAATGGTGTTTCTCTTCTCTGTGCTGGTGGTGAAGTGACAGTCCCAGACCCCTCTCGATCCTAGTGTTTCTACTTTGACTTGATGTTTGTGTGTGTGTAAGATGGTATAATTTGTTGTATTTATGGATGAATTTCTCTCGCTCTTGTTTAATCATTTTGAGGATTGAGGAGGCTGCTACTTTGCTTGGCTGGGACCAGAAGTTGACCTGGAGCCGGTCCCTCTCTCTGCCTTGTCCATCTCTGGGCTTCACCTCCACCATCAACCAAACCCAGGGTACGTCTGAAACTTATTCTTTCTTTCTCTCACTTTCTGTAATAGTGGGAACTTCACGGTGCCAACTCAAGCTAAATTGTAGCCCAATCTAGAGAATACAGGGAGTGATTGAGGTTGTGCACTCACTGGTGGAGCATTGGCGTCTGTCGGGCCTGGCTCAGCGCAGTTACCTCGGGTCAGTCGCCGCCAGGACCGGCTCGGAGCAGCTTGCACGGCTGGTTTGCTAGCGACCGGCAATATGTGGCAGCGGAGAGTCGGTTTCTGTACAGGCTGGGTGGGTGTAGTAAGTTAGACGCAGGCAGATGGGATCACGGTTGCGGTTGCTGACTTGGTTGAGTCAGTTCAAGTCTGCACTTGTCTTTCGGGTGGACTGTAAATCACAATGGTTCTTCTCTTCTCTGTGGGGCTGGTGAAGGGATAGTCCCAGATCCCTCTCGATCCTAGTGTTGCGAGTTTGACTTGATGTTTGTGTGTGTGTGAAATGGTATAATTTGTTGTATATACGGATTAATTTCTCTCGCTCTTGTTACTTTATTTCGAGGTTTGACGATGAGTTAGGAGGCTCCTGATTCTTGCTTGTCTGGGACGAGAAGTTGACCTGGAGCTGGTCCCCCTGCCTTGTCCACCTATGGGCTTCATCTCAGCCATCCACCAACCTAAGGTACGTCTGAAACTTATTCTTTCTCTCTCTCTCTCTCTAATAGTGGGAACCTCACGGTGCCAACTCACGCTAAATTGTAGCCCAATCTAGAGAATACAGTGAGTGATTGAGGTTGTGCACTCACTGGTGGAGCATTGGCGTCTGTCGGGCCTGGCTCAGTGCAGTTACCTCGGGTCAGTCGCCGCCAGGACCGGCTCGGAGCAGCTTGCACGGCTGGTTTGCTAGCGACCGGCAATGTGTGGCTGCGGAGAGTCGGTTCCTGTACAGGCTGGGTGGGTGTCGTTAGTTAGACGCAGGCAGATGGGATCACGGTTGGGGTCGCTGACTTGGTTGAGTCAGTTCAAGTCTCTGCACTTGTCTTTCGGGTGGACTGTAAATCACAATGGTGCAATGGTGTTTCTCTTCTCTGTGCTGGTGGTGAAGGGATAGTCCCAGACCCCTCTCGATCCTAGTGTTTCTACTTTGACTTGATGTTTGTGTGTGTGTAAGATGGTATAATTTGTTGTATTTATGGATGAATTTCTCTCGCTCTTGTTTAATCATTTTGAGGATTGAGGAGGCTGCTACTTTGCTTGGCTGGGACCAGAATTTGACCTGGAGCCGGTCCCTCTCTCTGCCTTGTCCATCTCTGGGCTTCACCTCCACCATCAACCAAACCCAGGGTACGTCTGAAACTTATTCTTTCTTTCTCTCACTTTCTGTAATAGTGGGAACTTCACGGTGCCAACTCAAGCTAAATTGTAGCCCAATCTAGAGAATACAGGGAGTGATTGAGGTTGTGCACTCACTGGTGGAGCATTGGCGTCTGTCGGGCCTGGCTCAGCGCAGTTACCTCGGGTCAGTCGCCGCCAGGACCGGCTCGGAGCAGCTTGCACGGCTGGTTTGCTAGGGACCGGCAATGTGTGGCAGCGGAGAGTCGGTTTCTGTACAGGCTGGGTGGGTGTAGTAAGTTAGACGCAGGCAGATGGGATCACGGTTGCGGTTGCTGACTTGGTTGAGTCAGTTCAAGTCTGCACTTGTCTTTCGGGTGGACTGTAAATCACAATGGTTCTTCTCTTCTCTGTGGGGCTGGTGAAGGGATAGTCCCAGATCCCTCTCGATCCTAGTGTTGCGAGTTTGACTTGATGTTTGTGTGTGTGTGAAATGGTATAATTTGTTGTATATACGGATTAATTTCTCTCGCTCTTGTTTCTTTATTTCGAGGTTTGACGATGAGTGAGGAGGCTCCTGATTCCTGCTTGGCTGGGACGAGAAGTTGACCTGGAGCTGGTCCCCCTGCCTTGTCCACCTATGGGCTTCATCTCAGCCATCCACCAACCTAAGGTACGTCTGAAACTTATTCTTTCTCTCTCTCTCTCTCTCTAATAGTGGGAACCTCACGGTGCCAACTCACGCTAAATTGTAGCCCAATCTAGAGAATACAGTGAGTGATTGAGGTTGTGCACTCACTGGTGGAGCATTGGCGTCTGTCGGGCCTGGCTCAGTGCAGTTACCTCGGGTCAGTCGACGCCAGGACCGGCTCGGAGCAGCTTGCACGGCTGGTTTGCTAGCGACCGGCAATGTGTGGCTGCGGAGAGTCGGTTCCTGTACAGGCTGGGTGGGTGTCGTTAGTTAGACGCAGGCAGATGGGATCACGGTTGGGGTCGCTGACTTGGTTGAGTCAGTTCAAGTCTCTGCACTTGTCTTTCGGGTGGACTGTAAATCACAATGGTGCAATGGTGTTTCTCTTCTCTGTGCTGGTGGTGAAGGGATAGTCCCAGACCCCTCTCGATCCTAGTGTTTCTACTTTGACTTGGTGTTTGTGTGTGTGTAAGATGGTATAATTTGTTGTATTTATGGATGAATTTCTCTCGCTCTTGTTTAATCATTTCGAGGATTGAGGAGGCTGCTACTTTGCTTGGCTGGGATCAGAAGTTGACCTGGAGCCGGTCCCTGTCTCTGCCTTGTCCATCTCTGGGCTTCACCTCCACCATCAACCAAACCCAGGGTACGTCTGAAACTTATTCTTTCTTTCTCTCACTTTCTGTAATAGTGGGAACTTCACGGTGCCAACTCAAGCTAAATTGTAGCCCAATCTAGAGAATACAGCGAGTGATTGAGGTTGTGCACTCACTGGTGCAGCATTGGCGTCTGTCGGGCCTGGCTCAGCGCAGTTACCTCGGGTCAGTCGCCGCCAGGACCGGCTCGGAGCAGCTTGCACGGCTGGTTTGCTAGCGACCGGCAATGTGTGGCAGCGGAGAGTCGGTTCCTGTACAGGCTGGGTGGGTGTAGTTAGTTAGCCGCAGGCAGATGGGATCACTTGGTTGAGTCAGTTCAAGTCTGCACTTGTCTTTCTGGTGGACTGTAAATCACAATGGTGCAATGGTGTTTCTCTTCTCTGTGCTGGTGGTGAAGGGATAGTCCCAGACCCCTCTCGATCCTAGTGTTTCTACTTTGACTTGATGTTTGTGTGTGTGTAAGATGGTATAATTTGTTGTATTTATGGATGAATTTCTCTCGCTCTTGTTTCTTTATTTCGAGGTTTGACGATGAGTGAGGAGGCTCCTGATTCCTACTTGGCTGGGACGAGAAGTTGACCTGGAGCTGGTCCCCCTGCCTTGTCCACCTATGGGCTTCATCTCAGCCATCCACCAACCTAAGGTACGTCTGAAACTTATTCTTTCTCTCTCTCTCTCTCTCTAATAGTGGGAACCTCACGGTGCCAACTCACGCTAAATTGTAGCCCAATCTAGAGAATACAGTGAGTGATTGAGGTTGTGCACTCACTGGTGGAGCATTGGCGTCTGTCGGGCCTGGCTCAGTGCAGTTACCTCGGGTCAGTCGCCGCCAGGACCGGCTCGGAGCAGCTTGCACGGCTGGTTTGCTAGCGACCGGCAATGTGTGGCTGCGGAGAGTCGGTTCCTGTACAGGCTGTACTTCCTGTCGTTAGTTAGACGCAGGCAGATGGGATCACGGTTGGGGTCGCTGACTTGGTTGAGTCAGTTCAAGTCTCTGCACTTGTCTTTCGGGTGGACTGTAAATCACAATGGTGCAATGGTGTTTCTCTTCTCTGTGCTGGTGGTGAAGGGATAGTCCCAGACCCCTCTCGATCCTAGTGTTTCTACTTTGACTTGGTGTTTGTGTGTGTGTAAGATGGTATAATTTGTTGTATTTATGGATGAATTTCTCTCGCTCTTGTTTAATCATTTCGAGGATTGAGGAGGCTGCTACTTTGCTTGGCTGGGATCAGAAGTTGACCTGGAGCCGGTCCCTCTCTCTGCCTTGTCCATCTCTGGGCTTCACCTCCACCATCAACCAAACCCAGGGTACGTCTGAAACTTATTCTTTCTTTCTCTCACTTTCTGTAATAGTGGGAACTTCACGGTGCCAACTCAAGCTAAATTGTAGCCCAATCTAGAGAATACAGCGAGTGATTGAGGTTGTGCACTCACTGGTGGAGCATTGGCGTCTGTCGGGCCTGGCTCAGCGCAGTTACCTCGGGTCAGTCGCCGCCAGGAACGGCTCGGAGCAGCTTGCACGGCTGGTTTGCTAGCGACCGGCAATGTGTGGCAGCGGAGAGTCGGTTCCTGTACAGGCTGGGTGGGTGTAGTTAGTTAGCCGCAGGCAGATGGGATCACTTGGTTGAGTCAGTTCAAGTCTGCACTTGTCTTTCTGGTGGACTGTAAATCACAATGGTGCAATGGTGTTTCTCTTCTCTGTGCTGGTGGTGAAGGGATAGTCCCAGACCCCTCTCGATCCTAGTGTTTCTACTTTGACTTGGTGTTTGTGTGTGTGTAAGATGGTATAATTTGTTGTATTTATGGATGAATTTCTCTCGCTCTTGTTTAATCATTTCGAGGATTGAGGAGGCTGCTACTTTGCTTGGCTGGGATCAGAAGTTGACCTGGAGCCGGTCCCTCTCTCTGCCTTGTCCATCTCTGGGCTTCACCTCCACCATCAACCAAACCCAGGGTACGTCTGAAACTTATTCTTTCTTTCTCTCACTTTCTGTAATAGTGGGAACTTCACGGTGCCAACTCAAGCTAAATTGTAGCCCAATCTAGAGAATACAGCGAGTGATTGAGGTTGTGCACTCACTGGTGGAGCATTGGCGTCTGTCGGGCCTGGCTCAGCGCAGTTACCTTGGGTCAGTCGCCGCCAGGACCGGCTCGGAGCAGCTTGCACGGCTGGTTTGCTAGCGACCGGCAATGTGTGGCAGCGGAGAGTCGGTTCCTGTACAGGCTGGGTGGGTGTAGTTAGTTAGACGCAGGCAGATGGGATCACTTGGTTGAGTCAGTCCAAGTCTGCACTTGTCTTTCTGGTGGACTGTAAATCACAATGGTGCAATGGTGTTTCTCTTCTCTGTGCTGGTGGTGAAGGGATAGTCCCAGACCCCTCTCGATCCTAGTGTTTCTACTTTGACTTGGTGTTTGTGTGTGTGTAAGATGGTATAATTTGTTGTATTTATGGATGAATTTCTCTCGCTCTTGTTTAATCATTTTGAGGATTGAGGAGGCTGCTACTTTGCTTGGCTGGGACCAGAAGTTGACCTGGAGCCGGTCCCTCTCTCTGCCTTGTCCATCTCTGGGCTTCACCTCCACCATCAACCAAACCCAGGGTACGTCTGAAACTTATTCTTTCTTTCTCTCACTTTCTGTAATAGTGGGAACTTCACGGTGCCAACTCAAGCTAAATTGTAGCCCAATCTAGAGAATACAGCGAGTGATTGAGGTTGTGCACTCACTGGTGGAGCATTGGCGTCTGTCGGGCCTGGCTCAGCGCAGTTACCTCGGGTCAGTCGCCGCCAGGACCGGCTCGGAGCAGCTTGCACGGCTGGTTTGCTAGCGACCGGCAATGTGTGGCAGCGGAGAGTCGGTTCCTGTACAGGCTGGGTGGGTGTAGTTAGTTAGACGCAGGCAGATGGGATCACGGTTGCGGTTGCTGACTTGGTTGAGTCAGTTCAAGTCTGCACTTGTCTTTCGGGTGGACTGTAAATCACAATGGTTCTTCTCTTCTCTGTGGGGCTGGTGAAGGGATAGTCCCAGATCCCTCTCGATCCTAGTGTTGCGAGTTTGACTTGATGTTTGTGTGTGTGTGAAATGGTATAATTTGTTGTATATACGGATTAATTTCTCTCGCTCTTGTTTCTTTATTTCGAGGTTTGACGATGAGTGAGGAGGCTCCTGATTCCTACTTGGCTGGGACGAGAAGTTGACCTGGAGCTGGTCCCCCTGCCTTGTCCACCTATGGGCTTCATCTCAGCCATCCACCAACCTAAGGTACGTCTGAAACTTATTCTTTCTCTCTCTCTCTCTCTCTAATAGTGGGAACCTCACGGTGCCAACTCACGCTAAATTGTAGCCCAATCTAGAGAATACAGTGAGTGATTGAGGTTGTGCACTCACTGGTGGAGCATTGGCGTCTGTCGGGCCTGGCTCAGTGCAGTTACCTCGGGTCAGTCGCCGCCAGGACCGGCTCGGAGCAGCTTGCACGGCTGGTTTGCTAGCGACCGGCAATGTGTGGCTGCGGAGAGTCGGTTCCTGTACAGGCTGGGTGGGTGTCGTTAGTTAGACGCAGGCAGATGGGATCACGGTTGGGGTCGCTGACTTGGTTGAGTCAGTTCAAGTCTCTGCACTTGTCTTTCGGGTGGACTGTAAATCACAATGGTGCAATGGTGTTTCTCTTCTCTGTGCTGGTGGTGAAGGGATAGTCCCAGACCCCTCTCGATCCTAGTGTTTCTACTTTGACTTGGTGTTTGTGTGTGTGTAAGATGGTATAATTTGTTGTATTTATGGATGAATTTCTCTCGCTCTTGTTTAATCATTTCGAGGATTGAGGAGGCTGCTACTTTGCTTGGCTGGGATCAGAAGTTGACCTGGAGCCCGTTCCTCCCTTATTCACTCAGGGCTTCACGTCAGCTGTCAACCAAACCCAAGGTTTGGCTGAAACTTAAACCGTTTTCTTTCTTTCCTTGTAGCTTCAGCTCCTCGGGATTTGATTCATGGAATAGGTTGGTTGAGTGTAATAGCGGAAACCGAACGGTGCCAACTAAAGTTATTACACCCTTTACCTCTCTGGCACCTTTCTACACCCCAGAGGTTTGGCAACATTATGTGGACTCCATGCTGGATGTTTGACACCCTAACACATCTGAGCCTTAACTCTGGTTACATTTGTAGGTCAGGGAAATTTACTAACTCTCTCACAGATGGGGAGGAGGGGGTTAGGGTTAGGGTTAGGGTTAGGGTTAGGGTTAGGATCATCCTTAGGGTTAGGGTTAGGGTTAGGTTTTTTAAATTTCGGGTTAGGTTTTTTAAATTTCGGGGATCATTGGTACACATATGCTTGTGTTTTCTTGCCCGTGCCCTGTGCTGGGCCTTGTCAAATTACGTTAGGGCTCATGAATGTGTTGAGGGTTTTTTTTAAGAAAACAATATTGTTTTTTTTAAAAATGAGGGAGAAATATTTTTTTTTTTTTTGGGGGGGTTTTAGGGGGGGGAAAAAATTAGGCATACTTAGGGTTCTTGTTTTAGGGTTAGGGTAAGTTTTTTAGGGGTTAGCGGTTAGTAATTAGGAGTTATTTTCGGTGCTATTGAAATTGTGGTTACTTGGGGTGTTATTGTAAGGTGGGGTTCGGTTAGTTGGGGTGTGGTAGGGGGATGGGTGGGGGTGGGGTGGGGTGTGTGTAGAGGGGGTGGGTTTCTACCCATTCTGATAATATGTTGTCTAGCCCTATCTGCTGTTGAGATTCTAAATTTATGTTTAAGGGCCTTCCTTGCCCAGGAGGTTGCCACTGTGAGGGCTTCCTCCACTCGATCAATCTGTCCTATTGATATAATCTCATTGTTTAATTGAATTACACTATCTTCATAATGTTTGATTAGGGTATTGCGGGTCTCTTTTGCCCACCTCTCTGCATTCCTGTTTAATTTGCAGAGGGTCTCTTTTGAAGGCATAGCCGGTTTAATAAATTCTGTTAATTTCTCTACTTGGTTCCGAATTCCCTTCGGGGGGGTGTCTTTATTCTTTAGAATAATTAAATGATGGTATGTCTGCATCAATCTAAAAAAGGCCCTCACTGTCCTTGTGAATGTGTCCTGGTGTGTGTTATTTTGAGACCCACCCAAGTCACTCAGATACGTTCGGTTACATTTCTGTAACTTGCATTAAGTCCGTATCATGTTGTGAGAAATGAGTGGGGTGTGGAAAGATGTATAAAGGAGAGAGAGGTAAGCTTACTCCGGGGGGTTCGGGTCTTTGCTAGGAACCTTGATTGGGTTATCCGAGGATCCCGGTTCCGCGGCCTACTCTCGTGGCTTTCGACTTTCCCCTGCCCGGGTAGCTGGAAAAGAGGCTAAACAAAAGGGGTGGGTTTAAGGGGAAAAAAAGCTAAACAAAGGGGGTGGGTTTAAGGGGAAAAAAAGTAAAGAGTGAAAAAAAAGTAATTATTAGGGAGGAAAAAGAATTATTAATTAATGACAGAGTGGAAAAAAAAGGAAAAGGACAACCAGAAATCCACTACACAGAATATACCGAGGGTCGAGGTCTAACGATCCCAACTCGGCAATACCGGCTCTCTGCGGTTTAAAACGCCCACCTGAGCCACACCGGCTCTCTGTGGTTTAAAGCGTTTTCTGTGCTGGAAACTGGAAAGGAGGAGAAATAATTATTGAATAAAAGAATTCTTAATCAATAACCATTAAAGAAATTAAAACTGGAAAAGAGGAGAAATAATTATTAAATAAGAAAAAAAATTCTTAATTAATAACTATTAAGGAAGTTAAAACTGGAAAGGAGGAAAAGTAATTATTAAAAAGAATTATTAACTAATAAGAGTGGAAAAAAAAGGGGGGAAAAAAGAGAACAAAGAATCCACTACACAAAATATACCGAGGGTCGAGGTCTAACGATCCCAACTCGGTAACACCGGCTCTCTGCGGTTTAAAACGCCCACCTCAGCCACACCGGCTCTCTGTG
Source organism: Hydrolagus colliei (assembly GCA_035084275.1). NCBI lineage: Eukaryota > Metazoa > Chordata > Chondrichthyes > Chimaeriformes > Chimaeridae > Hydrolagus > Hydrolagus colliei. Next base: position 21,330 of record CM068756.1, on the reverse strand, counting down.
GTTTAAAGCGCTTTCTGTGCTGGAAACTGGAAAGGAGGAGAAATAATTATTAAAGAGGAAAAAGAATTCTTAATTGATAACCATTAAAGAAGGAAAATAATTATTAATTGAAAACTCCCCCGACGTTTCGCCAATACCTGTGGCTTTTTCAAGGAGGTTTTTCAGAAATGATTCTTAATTTACTAAACATTTATATCTGGGTGAGAGAGGTGACAGAGGAACAACAGACAGAGTGTTTTCAAAGTGAGAGCACAGGGTGTGCTTAGGTGTTAAAATGTTAATGGCTACCCTCCATGTATTTCTTTTGTTGATGAATCTCATAAGAATTAAAGAGACTCGGTCTGTTTGTCTCCAGTAATTTTCTGCTCGTTTAAAGTGATGGCTACTGTTCCTGTGTTTCTTTAGTGGCTATCCTGTGAACACCAAGTGTGTTAACCACTTGGTTCTTTTGTCAGCAGAAATGCTCTGTCTGTTTAAACCGGTGTTATTTCTGTTTAAACTGGTGTTATTTCCACTGTCTAGGGAACAAGTCCTTAAGCTCGTCTGAGATATTTACTACGCATTGTTTGTATGGAGATTTAAATTAAATTAAATTAAATTATACTCTCTCCGGTTCCCCCTACTGGTATTAAAAGTTTCAGCTTTAAGTTTGTTTCAAAAGAGGAATCCTATGGCCTATTCTAGCTATTGTGAGAAAATTAGATAGGTTATGCTGCTTAAAAATAGGTGACTTTGTTAAAAAAATCTAACCTGTGTTTTTTTGGGGGGGGGAAAAATGAAGGTAAGGGATTCTGTTGTTGCCTCGGACTTCCCTGTGCTGGGAATGTCGGCCTGGGTACACATTCAATCCTGGCCCGCTCGTAATTTGTGATCCCACTTTTCTGGCAGCACGAATGATTCTCTCAAACTTTCTTTTAGAAAAGTTGTACACAGTAGCAGCCACGTTCTTGGCTTATTTCCTGTGTTACACCTGTCTTGGTTTTATCATCGGGAAACACTCGTGGCACTTGTAGGGGTTAGGTTTTTTAAATTTCGGGGATCATTGGTACACATATGCTTGTGTTTTCTTGCCCGTGCCCTGTGCTGGGCCTTGTCAAATTACGTTAGGGCTCATGAATGTGTTGAGGGTTTTTTTTAAGAAAACAATATTGTTTTTTTTAAAAATGAGGGAGAAATATTTTTTTTTTTTTTGGGGGGGTTTTAGGGGGGGGAAAAAATTAGGCATACTTAGGGTTCTTGTTTTAGGGTTAGGGTAAGTTTTTTAGGGGTTAGCGGTTAGTAATTAGGAGTTATTTTCGGTGCTATTGAAATTGTGGTTACTTGGGGTGTTATTGTAAGGTGGGGTTCGGTTAGTTGGGGTGTGGTAGGGGGATGGGTGGGGGTGGGGTGGGGTGTGTGTAGAGGGGGTGGGTTTCTACCCATTCTGATAATATGTTGTCTAGCCCTATCTGCTGTTGAGATTCTAAATTTATGTTTAAGGGCCTTCCTTGCCCAGGAGGTTGCCACTGTGAGGGCTTCCTCCACTCGATCAATCTGTCCTATTGATATAATCTCATTGTTTAATTGAATTACACTATCTTCATAATGTTTGATTAGGGTATTGCGGGTCTCTTTTGCCCACCTCTCTGCATTCCTGTTTAATTTGCAGAGGGTCTCTTTTGAAGGCATAGCCGGTTTAATAAATTCTGTTAATTTCTCTACTTGGTTCCGAATTCCCTTCGGGGGGGTGTCTTTATTCTTTAGAATAATTAAATGATGGTATGTCTGCATCAATCTAAAAAAGGCCCTCACTGTCCTTGTGAATGTGTCCTGGTGTGTGTTATTTTGAGACCCACCCAAGTCACTCAGATACGTTCGGTTACATTTCTGTAACTTGCATTAAGTCCGTATCATGTTGTGAGAAATGAGTGGGGTGTGGAAAGATGTATAAAGGAGAGAGAGGTAAGCTTACTCCGGGGGGTTCGGGTCTTTGCTAGGAACCTTGATTGGGTTATCCGAGGATCCCGGTTCCGCGGCCTACTCTCGTGGCTTTCGACTTTCCCCTGCCCGGGTAGCTGGAAAAGAGGCTAAACAAAAGGGGTGGGTTTAAGGGGAAAAAAAGCTAAACAAAGGGGGTGGGTTTAAGGGGAAAAAAAGTAAAGAGTGAAAAAAAAGTAATTATTAGGGAGGAAAAAGAATTATTAATTAATGACAGAGTGGAAAAAAAAGGAAAAGGACAACCAGAAATCCACTACACAGAATATACCGAGGGTCGAGGTCTAACGATCCCAACTCGGCAATACCGGCTCTCTGCGGTTTAAAACGCCCACCTGAGCCACACCGGCTCTCTGTGGTTTAAAGCGTTTTCTGTGCTGGAAACTGGAAAGGAGGAGAAATAATTATTGAATAAAAGAATTCTTAATCAATAACCATTAAAGAAATTAAAACTGGAAAAGAGGAGAAATAATTATTAAATAAGAAAAAAAATTCTTAATTAATAACTATTAAGGAAGTTAAAACTGGAAAGGAGGAAAAGTAATTATTAAAAAGAATTATTAACTAATAAGAGTGGAAAAAAAAGGGGGGAAAAAAGAGAACAAAGAATCCACTACACAAAATATACCGAGGGTCGAGGTCTAACGATCCCAACTCGGTAACACCGGCTCTCTGCGGTTTAAAACGCCCACCTCAGCCACACCGGCTCTCTGTGGTTTAAAGCGCTTTCTGTGCTGGAAACTGGAAAGGAGGAGAAATAATTATTAAAGAGGAAAAAGAATTCTTAATTGATAACCATTAAAGAAGGAAAATAATTATTAATTGAAAACTCCCCCGACGTTTCGCCAATACCTGTGGCTTTTTCAAGGAGGTTTTTCAGAAATGATTCTTAATTTACTAAACATTTATATCTGGGTGAGAGAGGTGACAGAGGAACAACAGACAGAGTGTTTTCAAAGTGAGAGCACAGGGTGTGCTTAGGTGTTAAAATGTTAATGGCTACCCTCCATGTATTTCTTTTGTTGATGAATCTCATAAGAATTAAAGAGACTCGGTCTGTTTGTCTCCAGTAATTTTCTGCTCGTTTAAAGTGATGGCTACTGTTCCTGTGTTTCTTTAGTGGCTATCCTGTGAACACCAAGTGTGTTAACCACTTGGTTCTTTTGTCAGCAGAAATGCTCTGTCTGTTTAAACCGGTGTTATTTCTGTTTAAACTGGTGTTATTTCCACTGTCTAGGGAACAAGTCCTTAAGCTCGTCTGAGATATTTACTACGCATTGTTTGTATGGAGATTTAAATTAAATTAAATTAAATTATACTCTCTCCGGTTCCCCCTACTGGTATTAAAAGTTTCAGCTTTAAGTTTGTTTCAAAAGAGGAATCCTATGGCCTATTCTAGCTATTGTGAGAAAATTAGATAGGTTATGCTGCTTAAAAATAGGTGACTTTGTTAAAAAAATCTAACCTGTGTTTTTTTGGGGGGGGGAAAAATGAAGGTAAGGGATTCTGTTGTTGCCTCGGACTTCCCTGTGCTGGGAATGTCGGCCTGGGTACACATTCAATCCTGGCCCGCTCGTAATTTGTGATCCCACTTTTCTGGCAGCACGAATGATTCTCTCAAACTTTCTTTTAGAAAAGTTGTACACAGTAGCAGCCACGTTCTTGGCTTATTTCCTGTGTTACACCTGTCTTGGTTTTATCATCGGGAAACACTCGTGGCACTTGTAGGGGTTAGGTTTTTTAAATTTCGGGGATCATTGGTACACATATGCTTGTGTTTTCTTGCCCGTGCCCTGTGCTGGGCCTTGTCAAATTACGTTAGGGCTCATGAATGTGTTGAGGGTTTTTTTTAAGAAAACAATATTGTTTTTTTTTAAAATGAGGGAGAAATATTTTTTTTTTTGGGGGGGTTTTAGGGGGGGGAAAAAATTAGGCATACTTAGGGTTCTTGTTTTAGGGTTAGGGTAAGTTTTTTAGGGGTTAGCGGTTAGTAATTAGGAGTTATTTTCGGTGCTATTGAAATTGTGGTTACTTGGGGTGTTATTGTAAGGTGGGGTTCGGTTAGTTGGGGTGTGGTAGGGGGATGGGTGGGGGTGGGGTGGGGTGTGTGTAGAGGGGGTGGGTTTCTACCCATTCTGATAATATGTTGTCTAGCCCTATCTGCTGTTGAGATTCTAAATTTATGTTTAAGGGCCTTCCTTGCCCAGGAGGTTGCCACTGTGAGGGCTTCCTCCACTCGATCAATCTGTCCTATTGATATAATCTCATTGTTTAATTGAATTACACTATCTTCATAATGTTTGATTAGGGTATTGCGGGTCTCTTTTGCCCACCTCTCTGCATTCCTGTTTAATTTGCAGAGGGTCTCTTTTGAAGGCATAGCCGGTTTAATAAATTCTGTTAATTTCTCTACTTGGTTCCGAATTCCCTTCGGGGGGGTGTCTTTATTCTTTAGAATAATTAAATGATGGTATGTCTGCATCAATCTAAAAAAGGCCCTCACTGTCCTTGTGAATGTGTCCTGGTGTGTGTTATTTTGAGACCCACCCAAGTCACTCAGATACGTTCGGTTACATTTCTGTAACTTGCATTAAGTCCGTATCATGTTGTGAGAAATGAGTGGGGTGTGGAAAGATGTATAAAGGAGAGAGAGGTAAGCTTACTCCGGGGGGTTCGGGTCTTTGCTAGGAACCTTGATTGGGTTATCCGAGGATCCCGGTTCCGCGGCCTACTCTCGTGGCTTTCGACTTTCCCCTGCCCGGGTAGCTGGAAAAGAGGCTAAACAAAAGGGGTGGGTTTAAGGGGAAAAAAAGCTAAACAAAGGGGGTGGGTTTAAGGGGAAAAAAAGTAAAGAGTGAAAAAAAAGTAATTATTAGGGAGGAAAAAGAATTATTAATTAATGACAGAGTGGAAAAAAAAGGAAAAGGACAACCAGAAATCCACTACACAGAATATACCGAGGGTCGAGGTCTAACGATCCCAACTCGGCAATACCGGCTCTCTGCGGTTTAAAACGCCCACCTGAGCCACACCGGCTCTCTGTGGTTTAAAGCGTTTTCTGTGCTGGAAACTGGAAAGGAGGAGAAATAATTATTGAATAAAAGAATTCTTAATCAATAACCATTAAAGAAATTAAAACTGGAAAAGAGGAGAAATAATTATTAAATAAGAAAAAAAATTCTTAATTAATAACTATTAAGGAAGTTAAAACTGGAAAGGAGGAAAAGTAATTATTAAAAAGAATTATTAACTAATAAGAGTGGAAAAAAAAGGGGGGAAAAAAGAGAACAAAGAATCCACTACACAAAATATACCGAGGGTCGAGGTCTAACGATCCCAACTCGGTAACACCGGCTCTCTGCGGTTTAAAACGCCCACCTCAGCCACACCGGCTCTCTGTGGTTTAAAGCGCTTTCTGTGCTGGAAACTGGAAAGGAGGAGAAATAATTATTAAAGAGGAAAAAGAATTCTTAATTGATAACCATTAAAGAAGGAAAATAATTATTAATTGAAAACTCCCCCGACGTTTCGCCAATACCTGTGGCTTTTTCAAGGAGGTTTTTCAGAAATGATTCTTAATTTACTAAACATTTATATCTGGGTGAGAGAGGTGACAGAGGAACAACAGACAGAGTGTTTTCAAAGTGAGAGCACAGGGTGTGCTTAGGTGTTAAAATGTTAATGGCTACCCTCCATGTATTTCTTTTGTTGATGAATCTCATAAGAATTAAAGAGACTCGGTCTGTTTGTCTCCAGTAATTTTCTGCTCGTTTAAAGTGATGGCTACTGTTCCTGTGTTTCTTTAGTGGCTATCCTGTGAACACCAAGTGTGTTAACCACTTGGTTCTTTTGTCAGCAGAAATGCTCTGTCTGTTTAAACCGGTGTTATTTCTGTTTAAACTGGTGTTATTTCCACTGTCTAGGGAACAAGTCCTTAAGCTCGTCTGAGATATTTACTACGCATTGTTTGTATGGAGATTTAAATTAAATTAAATTAAATTATACTCTCTCCGGTTCCCCCTACTGGTATTAAAAGTTTCAGCTTTAAGTTTGTTTCAAAAGAGGAATCCTATGGCCTATTCTAGCTATTGTGAGAAAATTAGATAGGTTATGCTGCTTAAAAATAGGTGACTTTGTTAAAAAAATCTAACCTGTGTTTTTTTGGGGGGGGGAAAAATGAAGGTAAGGGATTCTGTTGTTGCCTCGGACTTCCCTGTGCTGGGAATGTCGGCCTGGGTACACATTCAATCCTGGCCCGCTCGTAATTTGTGATCCCACTTTTCTGGCAGCACGAATGATTCTCTCAAACTTTCTTTTAGAAAAGTTGTACACAGTAGCAGCCACGTTCTTGGCTTATTTCCTGTGTTACACCTGTCTTGGTTTTATCATCGGGAAACACTCGTGGCACTTGTAGGGGTTAGGTTTTTTAAATTTCGGGGATCATTGGTACACATATGCTTGTGTTTTCTTGCCCGTGCCCTGTGCTGGGCCTTGTCAAATTACGTTAGGGCTCATGAATGTGTTGAGGGTTTTTTTTAAGAAAACAATATTGTTTTTTTTAAAAATGAGGGAGAAATATTTTTTTTTTTTGGGGGGGTTTTAGGGGGGGGAAAAAATTAGGCATACTTAGGGTTCTTGTTTTAGGGTTAGGGTAAGTTTTTTAGGGGTTAGCGGTTAGTAATTAGGAGTTATTTTCGGTGCTATTGAAATTGTGGTTACTTGGGGTGTTATTGTAAGGTGGGGTTCGGTTAGTTGGGGTGTGGTAGGGGGATGGGTGGGGGTGGGGTGGGGTGTGTGTAGAGGGGGTGGGTTTCTACCCATTCTGATAATATGTTGTCTAGCCCTATCTGCTGTTGAGATTCTAAATTTATGTTTAAGGGCCTTCCTTGCCCAGGAGGTTGCCACTGTGAGGGCTTCCTCCACTCGATCAATCTGTCCTATTGATATAATCTCATTGTTTAATTGAATTACACTATCTTCATAATGTTTGATTAGGGTATTGCGGGTCTCTTTTGCCCACCTCTCTGCATTCCTGTTTAATTTGCAGAGGGTCTCTTTTGAAGGCATAGCCGGTTTAATAAATTCTGTTAATTTCTCTACTTGGTTCCGAATTCCCTTCGGGGGGGTGTCTTTATTCTTTAGAATAATTAAATGATGGTATGTCTGCATCAATCTAAAAAAGGCCCTCACTGTCCTTGTGAATGTGTCCTGGTGTGTGTTATTTTGAGACCCACCCAAGTCACTCAGATACGTTCGGTTACATTTCTGTAACTTGCATTAAGTCCGTATCATGTTGTGAGAAATGAGTGGGGTGTGGAAAGATGTATAAAGGAGAGAGAGGTAAGCTTACTCCGGGGGGTTCGGGTCTTTGCTAGGAACCTTGATTGGGTTATCCGAGGATCCCGGTTCCGCGGCCTACTCTCGTGGCTTTCGACTTTCCCCTGCCCGGGTAGCTGGAAAAGAGGCTAAACAAAAGGGGTGGGTTTAAGGGGAAAAAAAGCTAAACAAAGGGGGTGGGTTTAAGGGGAAAAAAAGTAAAGAGTGAAAAAAAAGTAATTATTAGGGAGGAAAAAGAATTATTAATTAATGACAGAGTGGAAAAAAAAGGAAAAGGACAACCAGAAATCCACTACACAGAATATACCGAGGGTCGAGGTCTAACGATCCCAACTCGGCAATACCGGCTCTCTGCGGTTTAAAACGCCCACCTGAGCCACACCGGCTCTCTGTGGTTTAAAGCGTTTTCTGTGCTGGAAACTGGAAAGGAGGAGAAATAATTATTGAATAAAAGAATTCTTAATCAATAACCATTAAAGAAATTAAAACTGGAAAAGAGGAGAAATAATTATTAAATAAGAAAAAAAATTCTTAATTAATAACTATTAAGGAAGTTAAAACTGGAAAGGAGGAAAAGTAATTATTAAAAAGAATTATTAACTAATAAGAGTGGAAAAAAAAGGGGGGAAAAAAGAGAACAAAGAATCCACTACACAAAATATACCGAGGGTCGAGGTCTAACGATCCCAACTCGGTAACACCGGCTCTCTGCGGTTTAAAACGCCCACCTCAGCCACACCGGCTCTCTGTGGTTTAAAGCGCTTTCTGTGCTGGAAACTGGAAAGGAGGAGAAATAATTATTAAAGAGGAAAAAGAATTCTTAATTGATAACCATTAAAGAAGGAAAATAATTATTAATTGAAAACTCCCCCGACGTTTCGCCAATACCTGTGGCTTTTTCAAGGAGGTTTTTCAGAAATGATTCTTAATTTACTAAACATTTATATCTGGGTGAGAGAGGTGACAGAGGAACAACAGACAGAGTGTTTTCAAAGTGAGAGCACAGGGTGTGCTTAGGTGTTAAAATGTTAATGGCTACCCTCCATGTATTTCTTTTGTTGATGAATCTCATAAGAATTAAAGAGACTCGGTCTGTTTGTCTCCAGTAATTTTCTGCTCGTTTAAAGTGATGGCTACTGTTCCTGTGTTTCTTTAGTGGCTATCCTGTGAACACCAAGTGTGTTAACCACTTGGTTCTTTTGTCAGCAGAAATGCTCTGTCTGTTTAAACCGGTGTTATTTCTGTTTAAACTGGTGTTATTTCCACTGTCTAGGGAACAAGTCCTTAAGCTCGTCTGAGATATTTACTACGCATTGTTTGTATGGAGATTTAAATTAAATTAAATTAAATTATACTCTCTCCGGTTCCCCCTACTGGTATTAAAAGTTTCAGCTTTAAGTTTGTTTCAAAAGAGGAATCCTATGGCCTATTCTAGCTATTGTGAGAAAATTAGATAGGTTATGCTGCTTAAAAATAGGTGACTTTGTTAAAAAAATCTAACCTGTGTTTTTTTGGGGGGGGGAAAAATGAAGGTAAGGGATTCTGTTGTTGCCTCGGACTTCCCTGTGCTGGGAATGTCGGCCTGGGTACACATTCAATCCTGGCCCGCTCGTAATTTGTGATCCCACTTTTCTGGCAGCACGAATGATTCTCTCAAACTTTCTTTTAGAAAAGTTGTACACAGTAGCAGCCACGTTCTTGGCTTATTTCCTGTGTTACACCTGTCTTGGTTTTATCATCGGGAAACACTCGTGGCACTTGTAGGGGTTAGGTTTTTTAAATTTCGGGGATCATTGGTACACATATGCTTGTGTTTTCTTGCCCGTGCCCTGTGCTGGGCCTTGTCAAATTACGTTAGGGCTCATGAATGTGTTGAGGGTTTTTTTTAAGAAAACAATATTGTTTTTTTTAAAAATGAGGGAGAAATATTTTTTTTTTGGGGGGGTTTTAGGGGGGGGAAAAAATTAGGCATACTTAGGGTTCTTGTTTTAGGGTTAGGGTAAGTTTTTTAGGGGTTAGCGGTTAGTAATTAGGAGTTATTTTCGGTGCTATTGAAATTGTGGTTACTTGGGGTGTTATTGTAAGGTGGGGTTCGGTTAGTTGGGGTGTGGTAGGGGGATGGGTGGGGGTGGGGTGGGGTGTGTGTAGAGGGGGTGGGTTTCTACCCATTCTGATAATATGTTGTCTAGCCCTATCTGCTGTTGAGATTCTAAATTTATGTTTAAGGGCCTTCCTTGCCCAGGAGGTTGCCACTGTGAGGGCTTCCTCCACTCGATCAATCTGTCCTATTGATATAATCTCATTGTTTAATTGAATTACACTATCTTCATAATGTTTGATTAGGGTATTGCGGGTCTCTTTTGCCCACCTCTCTGCATTCCTGTTTAATTTGCAGAGGGTCTCTTTTGAAGGCATAGCCGGTTTAATAAATTCTGTTAATTTCTCTACTTGGTTCCGAATTCCCTTCGGGGGGGTGTCTTTATTCTTTAGAATAATTAAATGATGGTATGTCTGCATCAATCTAAAAAAGGCCCTCACTGTCCTTGTGAATGTGTCCTGGTGTGTGTTATTTTGAGACCCACCCAAGTCACTCAGATACGTTCGGTTACATTTCTGTAACTTGCATTAAGTCCGTATCATGTTGTGAGAAATGAGTGGGGTGTGGAAAGATGTATAAAGGAGAGAGAGGTAAGCTTACTCCGGGGGGTTCGGGTCTTTGCTAGGAACCTTGATTGGGTTATCCGAGGATCCCGGTTCCGCGGCCTACTCTCGTGGCTTTCGACTTTCCCCTGCCCGGGTAGCTGGAAAAGAGGCTAAACAAAAGGGGTGGGTTTAAGGGGAAAAAAAGCTAAACAAAGGGGGTGGGTTTAAGGGGAAAAAAAGTAAAGAGTGAAAAAAAAGTAATTATTAGGGAGGAAAAAGAATTATTAATTAATGACAGAGTGGAAAAAAAAGGAAAAGGACAACCAGAAATCCACTACACAGAATATACCGAGGGTCGAGGTCTAACGATCCCAACTCGGCAATACCGGCTCTCTGCGGTTTAAAACGCCCACCTGAGCCACACCGGCTCTCTGTGGTTTAAAGCGTTTTCTGTGCTGGAAACTGGAAAGGAGGAGAAATAATTATTGAATAAAAGAATTCTTAATCAATAACCATTAAAGAAATTAAAACTGGAAAAGAGGAGAAATAATTATTAAATAAGAAAAAAAATTCTTAATTAATAACTATTAAGGAAGTTAAAACTGGAAAGGAGGAAAAGTAATTATTAAAAAGAATTATTAACTAATAAGAGTGGAAAAAAAAGGGGGGAAAAAAGAGAACAAAGAATCCACTACACAAAATATACCGAGGGTCGAGGTCTAACGATCCCAACTCGGTAACACCGGCTCTCTGCGGTTTAAAACGCCCACCTCAGCCACACCGGCTCTCTGTGGTTTAAAGCGCTTTCTGTGCTGGAAACTGGAAAGGAGGAGAAATAATTATTAAAGAGGAAAAAGAATTCTTAATTGATAACCATTAAAGAAGGAAAATAATTATTAATTGAAAACTCCCCCGACGTTTCGCCAATACCTGTGGCTTTTTCAAGGAGGTTTTTCAGAAATGATTCTTAATTTACTAAACATTTATATCTGGGTGAGAGAGGTGACAGAGGAACAACAGACAGAGTGTTTTCAAAGTGAGAGCACAGGGTGTGCTTAGGTGTTAAAATGTTAATGGCTACCCTCCATGTATTTCTTTTGTTGATGAATCTCATAAGAATTAAAGAGACTCGGTCTGTTTGTCTCCAGTAATTTTCTGCTCGTTTAAAGTGATGGCTACTGTTCCTGTGTTTCTTTAGTGGCTATCCTGTGAACACCAAGTGTGTTAACCACTTGGTTCTTTTGTCAGCAGAAATGCTCTGTCTGTTTAAACCGGTGTTATTTCTGTTTAAACTGGTGTTATTTCCACTGTCTAGGGAACAAGTCCTTAAGCTCGTCTGAGATATTTACTACGCATTGTTTGTATGGAGATTTAAA
>CM068756.1:0-5000 GCA_035084275.1 Hydrolagus colliei | reverse complement strand
GGTTAGGGTTAGGGTTAGGGTTAGGGTTAGGGTTAGGGTTAGGGTTAGGGTTAGGGTTAGGGTTAGGGTTAGGGTTAGGGTTAGGGTTAGGGTTAGGGTTAGGGTTAGGGTTAGGGTTAGGGTTAGGGTTAGGGTTAGGGTTAGGGTTAGGGTTAGGGTTAGGGTTAGGGTTAGGGTTAGGGTTAGGGTTAGGGTTAGGGTTAGGGTTAGGGTTAGGGTTAGGGTTAGGGTTAGGGTTAGGGTTAGGGTTAGGGTTAGGGTTAGGGTTAGGGTTAGGGTTAGGGTTAGGGTTAGGGTTAGGGTTAGGGTTAGGGTTAGGGTTAGGGTTAGGGTTAGGGTTAGGGTTAGGGTTAGGGTTAGGGTTAGGGTTAGGGTTAGGGTTAGGGTTAGGGTTAGGGTTAGGGTTAGGGTTAGGGTTAGGGTTAGGGTTAGGGTTAGGGTTAGGGTTAGGGTTAGGGTTAGGGTTAGGGTTAGGGTTAGGGTTAGGGTTAGGGTTAGGGTTAGGGTTAGGGTTAGGGTTAGGGTTAGGGTTAGGGTTAGGGTTAGGGTTAGGGTTAGGGTTAGGGTTAGGGTTAGGGTTAGGGTTAGGGTTAGGGTTAGGGTTAGGGTTAGGGTTAGGGTTAGGGTTAGGGTTAGGGTTAGGGTTAGGGTTAGGGTTAGGGTTAGGGTTAGGGTTAGGGTTAGGGTTAGGGTTAGGGTTAGGGTTAGGGTTAGGGTTAGGGTTAGGGTTAGGGTTAGGGTTAGGGTTAGGGTTAGGGTTAGGGTTAGGGTTAGGGTTAGGGTTAGGGTTAGGGTTAGGGTTAGGGTTAGGGTTAGGGTTAGGGTTAGGGTTAGGGTTAGGGTTAGGGTTAGGGTTAGGGTTAGGGTTAGGGTTAGGGTTAGGGTTAGGGTTAGGGTTAGGGTTAGGGTTAGGGTTAGGGTTAGGGTTAGGGTTAGGGTTAGGGTTAGGGTTAGGGTTAGGGTTAGGGTTAGGGTTAGGGTTAGGGTTAGGGTTAGGGTTAGGGTTAGGGTTAGGGTTAGGGTTAGGGTTAGGGTTAGGGTTAGGGTTAGGGTTAGGGTTAGGGTTAGGGTTAGGGTTAGGGTTAGGGTTAGGGTTAGGGTTAGGGTTAGGGTTAGGGTTAGGGTTAGGGTTAGGGTTAGGGTTAGGGTTAGGGTTAGGGTTAGGGTTAGGGTTAGGGTTAGGGTTAGGGTTAGGGTTAGGGTTAGGGTTAGGGTTAGGGTTAGGGTTAGGGTTAGGGTTAGGGTTAGGGTTAGGGTTAGGGTTAGGGTTAGGGTTAGGGTTAGGGTTAGGGTTAGGGTTAGGGTTAGGGTTAGGGTTAGGGTTAGGGTTAGGGTTAGGGTTAGGGTTAGGGTTAGGGTTAGGGTTAGGGTTAGGGTTAGGGTTAGGGTTAGGGTTAGGGTTAGGGTTAGGGTTAGGGTTAGGGTTAGGGTTAGGGTTAGGGTTAGGGTTAGGGTTAGGGTTAGGGTTAGGGTTAGGGTTAGGGTTAGGGTTAGGGTTAGGGTTAGGGTTAGGGTTAGGGTTAGGGTTAGGGTTAGGGTTAGGGTTAGGGTTAGGGTTAGGGTTAGGGTTAGGGTTAGGGTTAGGGTTAGGGTTAGGGTTAGGGTTAGGGTTAGGGTTAGGGTTAGGGTTAGGGTTAGGGTTAGGGTTAGGGTTAGGGTTAGGGTTAGGGTTAGGGTTAGGGTTAGGGTTAGGGTTAGGGTTAGGGTTAGGGTTAGGGTTAGGGTTAGGGTTAGGGTTAGGGTTAGGGTTAGGGTTAGGGTTAGGGTTAGGGTTAGGGTTAGGGTTAGGGTTAGGGTTAGGGTTAGGGTTAGGGTTAGGGTTAGGGTTAGGGTTAGGGTTAGGGTTAGGGTTAGGGTTAGGGTTAGGGTTAGGGTTAGGGTTAGGGTTAGGGTTAGGGTTAGGGTTAGGGTTAGGGTTAGGGTTAGGGTTAGGGTTAGGGTTAGGGTTAGGGTTAGGGTTAGGGTTAGGGTTAGGGTTAGGGTTAGGGTTAGGGTTAGGGTTAGGGTTAGGGTTAGGGTTAGGGTTAGGGTTAGGGTTAGGGTTAGGGTTAGGGTTAGGGTTAGGGTTAGGGTTAGGGTTAGGGTTAGGGTTAGGGTTAGGGTTAGGGTTAGGGTTAGGGTTAGGGTTAGGGTTAGGGTTAGGGTTAGGGTTAGGGTTAGGGTTAGGGTTAGGGTTAGGGTTAGGGTTAGGGTTAGGGTTAGGGTTAGGGTTAGGGTTAGGGTTAGGGTTAGGGTTAGGGTTAGGGTTAGGGTTAGGGTTAGGGTTAGGGTTAGGGTTAGGGTTAGGGTTAGGGTTAGGGTTAGGGTTAGGGTTAGGGTTAGGGTTAGGGTTAGGGTTAGGGTTAGGGTTAGGGTTAGGGTTAGGGTTAGGGTTAGGGTTAGGGTTAGGGTTAGGGTTAGGGTTAGGGTTAGGGTTAGGGTTAGGGTTAGGGTTAGGGTTAGGGTTAGGGTTAGGGTTAGGGTTAGGGTTAGGGTTAGGGTTAGGGTTAGGGTTAGGGTTAGGGTTAGGGTTAGGGTTAGGGTTAGGGTTAGGGTTAGGGTTAGGGTTAGGGTTAGGGTTAGGGTTAGGGTTAGGGTTAGGGTTAGGGTTAGGGTTAGGGTTAGGGTTAGGGTTAGGGTTAGGGTTAGGGTTAGGGTTAGGGTTAGGGTTAGGGTTAGGGTTAGGGTTAGGGTTAGGGTTAGGGTTAGGGTTAGGGTTAGGGTTAGGGTTAGGGTTAGGGTTAGGGTTAGGGTTAGGGTTAGGGTTAGGGTTAGGGTTAGGGTTAGGGTTAGGGTTAGGGTTAGGGTTAGGGTTAGGGTTAGGGTTAGGGTTAGGGTTAGGGTTAGGGTTAGGGTTAGGGTTAGGGTTAGGGTTAGGGTTAGGGTTAGGGTTAGGGTTAGGGTTAGGGTTAGGGTTAGGGTTAGGGTTAGGGTTAGGGTTAGGGTTAGGGTTAGGGTTAGGGTTAGGGTTAGGGTTAGGGTTAGGGTTAGGGTTAGGGTTAGGGTTAGGGTTAGGGTTAGGGTTAGGGTTAGGGTTAGGGTTAGGGTTAGGGTTAGGGTTAGGGTTAGGGTTAGGGTTAGGGTTAGGGTTAGGGTTAGGGTTAGGGTTAGGGTTAGGGTTAGGGTTAGGGTTAGGGTTAGGGTTAGGGTTAGGGTTAGGGTTAGGGTTAGGGTTAGGGTTAGGGTTAGGGTTAGGGTTAGGGTTAGGGTTAGGGTTAGGGTTAGGGTTAGGGTTAGGGTTAGGGTTAGGGTTAGGGTTAGGGTTAGGGTTAGGGTTAGGGTTAGGGTTAGGGTTAGGGTTAGGGTTAGGGTTAGGGTTAGGGTTAGGGTTAGGGTTAGGGTTAGGGTTAGGGTTAGGGTTAGGGTTAGGGTTAGGGTTAGGGTTAGGGTTAGGGTTAGGGTTAGGGTTAGGGTTAGGGTTAGGGTTAGGGTTAGGGTTAGGGTTAGGGTTAGGGTTAGGGTTAGGGTTAGGGTTAGGGTTAGGGTTAGGGTTAGGGTTAGGGTTAGGGTTAGGGTTAGGGTTAGGGTTAGGGTTAGGGTTAGGGTTAGGGTTAGGGTTAGGGTTAGGGTTAGGGTTAGGGTTAGGGTTAGGGTTAGGGTTAGGGTTAGGGTTAGGGTTAGGGTTAGGGTTAGGGTTAGGGTTAGGGTTAGGGTTAGGGTTAGGGTTAGGGTTAGGGTTAGGGTTAGGGTTAGGGTTAGGGTTAGGGTTAGGGTTAGGGTTAGGGTTAGGGTTAGGGTTAGGGTTAGGGTTAGGGTTAGGGTTAGGGTTAGGGTTAGGGTTAGGGTTAGGGTTAGGGTTAGGGTTAGGGTTAGGGTTAGGGTTAGGGTTAGGGTTAGGGTTAGGGTTAGGGTTAGGGTTAGGGTTAGGGTTAGGGTTAGGGTTAGGGTTAGGGTTAGGGTTAGGGTTAGGGTTAGGGTTAGGGTTAGGGTTAGGGTTAGGGTTAGGGTTAGGGTTAGGGTTAGGGTTAGGGTTAGGGTTAGGGTTAGGGTTAGGGTTAGGGTTAGGGTTAGGGTTAGGGTTAGGGTTAGGGTTAGGGTTAGGGTTAGGGTTAGGGTTAGGGTTAGGGTTAGGGTTAGGGTTAGGGTTAGGGTTAGGGTTAGGGTTAGGGTTAGGGTTAGGGTTAGGGTTAGGGTTAGGGTTAGGGTTAGGGTTAGGGTTAGGGTTAGGGTTAGGGTTAGGGTTAGGGTTAGGGTTAGGGTTAGGGTTAGGGTTAGGGTTAGGGTTAGGGTTAGGGTTAGGGTTAGGGTTAGGGTTAGGGTTAGGGTTAGGGTTAGGGTTAGGGTTAGGGTTAGGGTTAGGGTTAGGGTTAGGGTTAGGGTTAGGGTTAGGGTTAGGGTTAGGGTTAGGGTTAGGGTTAGGGTTAGGGTTAGGGTTAGGGTTAGGGTTAGGGTTAGGGTTAGGGTTAGGGTTAGGGTTAGGGTTAGGGTTAGGGTTAGGGTTAGGGTTAGGGTTAGGGTTAGGGTTAGGGTTAGGGTTAGGGTTAGGGTTAGGGTTAGGGTTAGGGTTAGGGTTAGGGTTAGGGTTAGGGTTAGGGTTAGGGTTAGGGTTAGGTTAGGGTTAGGGTTAGGGTTAGGGTTAGGGTTAGGGTTAGGGTTAGGGTTAGGGTTAGGGTTAGGGTTAGGGTTAGGGTTAGGGTTAGGGTTAGGGTTAGGGTTAGGGTTAGGGTTAGGGTTAGGGTTAGGGTTAGGGTTAGGGTTAGGGTTAGGGTTAGGGTTAGGGTTAGGGTTAGGGTTAGGGTTAGGGTTAGGGTTAGGGTTAGGGTTAGGGTTAGGGTTAGGGTTAGGGTTAGGGTTAGGGTTAGGGTTAGGGTTAGGGTTAGGGTTAGGGTTAGGGTTAGGGTTAGGGTTAGGGTTAGGGTTAGGGTTAGGGTTAGGGTTAGGGTTAGGGTTAGGGTTAGGGTTAGGGTTAGGGTTAGGGTTAGGGTTAGGGTTAGGGTTAGGGTTAGGGTTAGGGTTAGGGTTAGGGGGTTAGGGTTAGGGTTAGGGTTAGGGTTAGGGTTAGGGTTAGGGTTAGGGTTAGA
>CM068755.1:17151256-17189438 GCA_035084275.1 Hydrolagus colliei | reverse complement strand
TGTTTATGTGTTAAGGCCGCCAGTGTAGTAGCCCAGAGAGTGTGCAGTGTGGGTAGCTGTGAGTATGTGTTGATGGCACGTTTGATGTACGGTAGTTGAAAAAAAACTTGGAGATTGGGTTTGAAAGTTGAAATCGGTGTAGGCCAACCTGACTTAGCAAGCCACTGGCTGATAGAGCTGCGAGTGCTCTGTCTCTAGGACAGTCCACAGGCCTCTCCATCCATTAGCTCCCAGTCACACTCACTCTTGTCTACTTCCCACCAACACCAAAGGTCTGAAGAGTTTTGGGGCTATTGATCCTGTGGGTTCCCAGGGATATTGCGGTTATCACATCACCTTGGGCGGTTTCCTGAGGGCCAAAAGGCGATGAACTTTTTCGCAAGCTGACACTCAGAGGCGCGTTTTATTGCTAGAAGTTGAAATTAATTAAGGATCGCGACAGGTCTCGTTCAACAAATCAGTTTTAATTAATTATATATATATATATATATTTTTTTAAAGTAAATCGTGAGTCGTGACGTTGAACTGTGAAGCCCAGAAATGCTCCCGTTCGCTCCCCCAGGAATCACTCCCACCAAAGGTCCGCATTCACAGCGGATAATTCCAGCTCATCACAGCTGTAAATAAAAAATGTTCGGTGAGATGGCATATGAACGCTAACAGAGCAGGTTGTTGACACGAGAGGGAAAGCAACACCCTTTTGTCTCGACTCCTTCACAAACCCCTCCACCTCGTTCCTGTCACTGTCTGTCGGAGTCTGCAGTTAATTAGTTTGATTTTCTGAGCTGTCGCAAACGAATCGGGGAGTGGGGTGGTCAGGTGGGGGTGTGGAGCGGACTGTTTGGGGAGGGGGAGCGGGGGGTGATATAATTAACACAATCGATACATAACAGGCTCCCATTTTATTTCACAAGAGGTTTGTGAACAGAGAGGTCTGGTCGCTTCCAGTCCCAATGTGTTAACAATAAAAAAAAACAGGTTTCATTGGAAGCAAAATTGTTATGTGCAAATGTCCTCCATGTACAATTAATTACTGTAACGTTTTGACCCGCAAAATATACGGTCAATTTACATCACGGGATTTTCTGAGAAGCGCTTTCGGACGCCTCGGGCTGGGGTTGGGAGAGAGAGAGAGAGGGAGACAGGATGGGTCTGTGTTGGGGAGCTGATTTTAGTTGATGTTTTGAAGAAGAGACTTGAAACCTCCATGCCACATGGTCAGGAGAGGCGAGAGAATTTGCCAATCTACTCTTTCTCCTGTCTCCTATCTCCTACCTTAAACCTGAGCTTCACTTGTAACTAGGACACACCAACCGAGGCGCCTTCCTCTCCACATCTGTCTCTTACGTTTCCATTCCATTGACTACATTTTCAATGGCGAAGTTAACAATCCGACACAAAAATCGACACACCTCAGCCGCTGGGGACCAGCGACCTTAACCATTTTAGTAGCAGCTAATCACCGTGATCAGGATTAGTTGTGTGAGCGACAAGGGGAGTGCCGACGCTCTCACGACTTTCGGATTACATTGGCACTGGAGATTTACAACTGGTTTAGTTCTCTAATCCAACCCGGGGTTTAACAGCTGGGATCCCGCTGGAACTCTGGAATTGGGAAGGGGGGGTTGGAATCGGTGTCGAAATCCCAATGGAAGATTGAAGTCGCTGGAACAGAAAAAAAATCGATAAAAAAAGAGAAAACTTTGATTTAAAAAATTCCCCGACCCCACGCAAATACTCCCTGCCTCAAAAACGTTACCCATTCTCCCAGGTGGCCACGTACAGTTTATCACACCCCGCCCACACCTATAGTACAGTAAAGTACAGTCCTCTCCTCCACTCCCAACCTCTGTGACATGTAGCTATCGCTGTGTGTGTACTGTCACAATAACAGTACATATATGTAAGGGTTGAGATGTAAAATAGATTATTATTTTTATTATTATATGCGGCGGAAACATCAGCCGAACTAAAGTAGTTCAGCCGATTTTTATTAATTTTTTAAAAAATATTTTAAAAACCTCGCACACATCCTGGGGTCGGCTGGTGTTTCAAACACTGACCCCCCCCCCCACCCCCCCAATAAAACAACAATGAAAAATAATGTCAAACAGACTCACAACAAAGATCGTGAAACAGAACACACAGAGCCCTCCACCACCTACCCGCTCGGCTGTTTGTTTGCCGGTTGGTTAGTTTAATGTGTAGTGTAGGGGTTTGTGTTTAACACAGGAGAACGCGGACTCGCTCCACCCAGTCCCTGGCCAGGAATAAAGTTGACCTGGTTCCTAGCGGCAGGTGTCCAATGAAACTGAGCTGCCAAACTATATATATACATATATATATATATATATATATACACACACAATAACACGTTAAACTGCCACCTCTCTCTCTCCCGCCCCCGCGAGCAGTTCGAGTCCTAATGTGACATTAAGTGAGACTTTATTTAAAGCTCATCAACATGACTTGAAGGGAAACACAATTGTTCGGCGCTAATATTAATAGCGTTTGATGTCCAGGCTTAAAAACCCGTTAAAACAACAATCAATGTGTTTGTCTGCAAATGAGTGGGAGGTAGGGCGGGGTGGGGGGCGTGAAGTAGGGATAGTGGGGCTGCACCACCAAACTCCCCACCCAACCTGGGACTCGGCTCTGACGGAGATCGATTTAAAGAATCGATGAGCCATTTAAAAAAAAACACCTATACTGTAGATTACGTTAAGACGATTTAATTCCTAAACCTGCTGTGATTTTTTTCTCTCTCTTTTCTCCCTCTCTCTGGATATCCCGCCCCCTACTGAATGATGAGAGTGAGAGATGGGGCGTTTGAAAATGGACGTTAGATTGTGTAGAATCTTAACACCAGATTCAGGAGTCTCTCCCGAGCAAGGCCCAGTGTGTAGGGCTGAGTGAGTGGTATGATTTGTCGCGTGATGGAAAGTTTTCACTTGGACGGCTTCTCTGTCTGTCAGTCGCTTAAAAACACACGCACTCCGCAGTTGCCATGGAATCACAATCTACAAAATAGAAAACACAGGCGGGAGGGATGTGGGGGGGGGGGGGTGGAGAGAAGCCAATAGATATGATATAAAGCTTCTCACACATCCTATACACCCACGCGTGACCAGCAACAAACGAATCAATGAAATGTGCGTTACATATTGAACTGTTATATATTGAGAGCGAGCTTCCTGATGGAGTGAGTGGTTGACGCCCAATTGAGACTAGAGTTTCCCCCCCCCCCCCCCCCCCAGTTCATAAGCGGGTGATGATTTACATTGAGACTATGGTTTGATAGGGCGGTAAAGTCAGTTTAAATCAATTTCCTGTGTGACTGCCTGCTGCTGCTCTCTCTCTCTCTGTGTCTCACAGTTTCTATCCCTCTCTCTCATCCCCCACTCTCTCTCTCTCTCTCAGTCCTTGGCGGGGGATGGGGGACGACGACGACGACGACGACGACGACGGGGGGGGGGGGGGGGGGGGGGGGGGACACTGCTGTGCGCAATTGGCTACCGCGTTTTGCCCAGAAGTATATACGGTCAATTCACTTTACAGTATATTCTGTTGAAGCGCTTTGAGACGTCGATAAGATGTGAAAAACCGCTATATCAAACGGCAGTATTATTATTATTATTATTGTTAATGGTTTAATGAAATCAGCGCCATTAGACTGTGATCTGATGAAGCTGCCACAGAAGACGGGGATATTAATTTCATGCTTGCAGGACACAAGCAAGCCCCTGCCTGAGAGCGAGTGGTTCAACATCATGTTTAAGAGCTGGAAAATCATAGCCAGTGATGTGCAGAAACGGAGGCACAACTGAGCTGTGGGGAGGAGTTGTTTATTTACCGTAGTTTTTTTGTGGGGTGGTGGTGTTAGCCGGGTGTCTGACACACGTGGAAACCCATCGCCATGCTACAGTATCCAAACGAAGCTGAGATTTCCATACATCCCAACTACACACGTATGGAAATCCCACAGATAGATTTCAGAGAGTAAAGATAACAATTCCAGAGCAGGCTTGATTACCAGGGACATCTGTAAATGACCACTTTGATTTAAATCCATGTTTTCCTCCCAGCGCGATGCTGTGTGTTGCATCCGGAGATCGATAATTCAGTCCAGGATTGATGTTGCCTGTGCAATGTGAGTGCTGTGTGTCTGTTCAAGGAGTTTGTTTAAATATGATGTACAGCTATAGTCAACACCTTTCTGTAGGAATCCGGTTTATGAATCGGTTGACCGATCACTTTTTCGGTGTGGGGGAGGGATGGGGGATAAGGTTATAACCTTTAAATAATAATAATAATATGAATCACTCAATCCACGATTGTTTGTGGGACGCTACTGTGTCCATTGGCTGGCATGTTTTGCCCACAAAATACACAGTCAGTTGACTTGTACGGTATATTCTGTGAAGCGCTTTGAGATCTATCAAAGATGTGATAAAGTGCTATAATCAAAGCAACAATGATTACCTTGTCCACCTGAGTCATAGGAAACTGTGGCTATTTCTACATGAAATACAAAATTTAGTCTTAATCCAGCCTTGCATTCAGTGACTAAGGATCCTTGATGATGAGTGAAAGGACTGAATGTGTGGGACAAACTATACGGAAGCTTAAATAAAATATAAGTGGCCACAGATTGGTTGGGGTGGGGGTGGGGGTGGGAGGTGGGGAGAGAGATTGCATTATCCTATGTACACCAGAGCCTGCGGCACAGAGTTGTGAGCAAAGTGGGGGAGGGTTAGGGGGTGAGGGCAGTTCACAGGGCCTCGGCTTTTCTTATGCTAAATATATATGTAGCTCCCAAACCACTCTATAGCTAACTCACTCTCTGTGTGCAAAGAGCTCAGGGCTATGGCTATTGGTGATGCCTTGCGACTCACACACAAAGCCAGATTCCCTCTGTTTTGCAGCAGGAAGGTTTGGATAAAGACCAATCCATTGATCTATTCCTTCCCCCGAATTCTCGCCAATCCCTTCTTCCGATCATGTCATCAAACTGTCTCCTCGACTTGGCTTCAACACCCTTCCTTGTAAATAGTTATTGTTAAATAATATATCCTTCCTTGTAACTAATATTTTCTGGTGTGTGTCCGAAGCTTGCCCCCTCACCCCCACATTGGGGTGGGGGAGAGGGGTCCTGAACTGCATCAGGACACAACAACAACAAGTTGCATTTATATAGTGCCCTTCACATTGGCCAGAATCTCATAGCACTTGACACAACAGACAATAGCAGCAACAAAATCACATTTGTATAGTGGCTTCATGTCGGGAGCATGTCCCAAGAAATATAAGTGGGTGAGAGCCAGGGTTTAGAATCAGGAGGAAAAGTTAGACTCAATTGAAATGTCTTATGAATGGTTCATCCGTTGGTGACTGAAGCTCTGATCATCAACACTAGCCGGTATCCTAGCACATAAAATGGCTTTTACGCTACCATTTTTTTTTTTGTGTAAATGCTTCATTGAAAGCCCAGAATCATTGCTGGGTTTTTTAAGTTGCTGATTGAATGGTTGCTTGTGTGCGGCTAGTGACAGAGCAATTGCTCTAATGAACAAGCTAACACTGGGCTCGAGAAACCCACAGTCTCTAATGAATCAGACTATAAATTATTCCATTGGAGTGAATGGGAGAACTCCACCTTATATCATCACCACTAAACCCCTATTGACGGTTAGTTTATGTGAATGTTTCCAAGCATGCATGGCTTTAGGAAGTTTCACTGAAGAAGTACAAAGCCCTTGTTGGGTTGCAGACAGCTATATATTACCCAGAAGTGTGAGTTATGGAAATTCAAGCTGAGTGTTGTACTTGGGGGAAAAAAACCTAATGCCTATCTTAAAAAAAACTCTCCTTACTCAAATTTGCTTTTATCTAAGTTTGCTCTGGTGTTGGGTGGAATTGCTAAACCTGACCTGGAAGTAATTTTCCACAGCTCTTAAAATGAAAACTGGCTTTCTACCTGAGCCTGAATTCGATCATTTTCCTTGACCATTTTGCAGGGTCATAAATATTTCAACACCAAAGAGTCTTATATAGTCTTTAGATTCACACAGAGCTTTTGGGGGTTCTGATGACCCTGGGAAACAATGGTTGACTTTGGATAAAGTTGGAGGGAAATCCTCCACCACTTCATGATATCAGGGGTGTTGCAGGAACGCGGATAGATCCAGCAACTCCACCCCCCCGCCCACCACCACCACCCAATTTGGAGACTGCATTTTGGGCACCAACCTCAGGAAAGGATACATTGGCCCTGGAGAGACTGCTGCACAGGTTCACCAGAATGTAAAGAGGCCTACACGAGTTAAGTTACAAGGGAAGGCTTGCATAATGTTGGTTATGAGCTCAAGCTCATAACCCTTGATCTTAGAAGGTTGAGAGGGATGATTTGATTGAGTTATTTAAGATGATAAAGTGGTTTGATAGGGTAGATCCAGAGAAAAGGGGCATGGTGTTGTTAAATTAGAACCAAGCAGTTTAAGAGTGAAATCAGGAAGCATTTTTTCACTCAAAGGTTTGGGTGGAAATCTGGAATTCTTTCCCACAAAAAAGGCCGTGGATGCTGGATTCACCCACACCCTCACGAGTGAGGTGGGAGATGTTTGGTAGGTCAGGGCATTAAGGGATATGGGGGGAGAGAAGCGGGAAATTTGGGTTGAAAGGATTAATTGAGATTCAGATCAGCTGTGATCTAAATAATGCAGAACGGGCTGGAAGGGCTGAATTGACTGTTCCTGTTCCTATGTTTGACCACCCCCCACCCCGCCTCTGCTGTAAAAGTGCGCATGTTATGCAGTCAACATTGGGAGAGGGTGGGGCTTGACAATAGAGCCCCCCCACCCTCGCCAAACGCACACCACACACACAGACTCCAGGCACTGATTGGATGAGCTTGGAACTAGAGGCTGTTTGGTGCCCCCAGAAAAGAAGATCCCCTTTAAGGCCAGAGAGAGAGAGAGAGGGGGGGAGGAACTTAAAACTAATCCTTACAAAACATCAGTTCAATGGCTGAAATTTCCATTTTAAGAGACCTGAACATGAATATTCTGCTGCCCCTTCTGACTTCAAATTATACGCTTGATTTGCCCAGATTTTTCAGTCGAGTTCACAGCCAGCCAGCCAGACCTTCGCAGGCATTGAGTTATCAGGGAATGTGCAGGACGCCCCCCACCCCCCACCACCCATCCCGCCCACAGAATGTCTTTGTTACAGCGCCATTTGCTCTCTCATGGTTGGGAGAAAATCAAGGCAGACCCCCCCCTCCCACCACCCCACCACTCCCGAGAGACATAACTTCACACTAAAAAAAATCTTAAAACTTGTTATCTTTTCCAAACATTTCACACAGTTTGAGAGTTTGTTTTTTGATGTTAGGGGTGGGGGGGGGGGGGCGGTGAGTGGGTGGGGTGGGGGGTTGGTCTAATGAAATGATCCTCTCCTCAAAAACACATCAAACACCAAATTCAAGTATTTGCATAACAAACAGACAACCAACCCGAGCTGTACAATAGTCTGGAAAGTTCTCCCAGCAAGTCAACCCCGACTTCACTCTGAGAGATCGCTCACAGACAGCAAGGAAGGAACTTGGTGATCGGTGGGGAGGTGGGGGGGAGGGTTTGGGGGGGGGGGGGGGGTGAACTTTAACAGACAGTAAACAAACTCATGGGCTCTGGGAAAAGATGCCAGCTTTCTCCCAACACAACAATGCACAGATCAGGTGCCTCCCCCACCGCCACCCCCCCAATCCTCGCCGCGCTTGTGCCGGCAGTAATTGAGATGACGAGGGACGGTTGGGGTGAAATGTCCTTCAGACCATTTGATTTCATTCTTCGAGAATGACAGTCCCACAACTCAATTCCAGTTAGCAATTTAAATATGAACCCACTGTGTGCGTATCTGTGTGTGTGCGTGTTTTGGTGTGTAACTGTGTGACCGAGTGTGTTGTGTTTTGTATGGCTCAGTTGGTAAGAATGGGGAGGGGGGGGCGGGGGGCGCGAGTTGGCGCTCCCCTCCCTCACAAACCCAAGCTGGAAACCTCAGCCTAGACAGAGTGTTGGGTGTTTAGCTCAGTGTGATAATGTTTAGCTGTTGTTTAAATGTTTTAAAATTTCATTTCAAAACCTGACAATGGGCGATGAGAATAATTAATCCGAACTAGAGCTAGGAATGCTCGAATTATAAATGTAGATAAATGCTGGAGTTATTCTTCATCATAGTTAAAATATTATTTTAAAATATATTATAGTTAAAATATTATTTAAAAAAATATGTTGCACTTATAATCTGTGTTTTGGGGGCAAGACACACACATTTCTGCTCATCATTTCCCTCGTTTACTTTGTACTTATTCCCAGGATCACAGGGAGTGAGAGAGTGAGAGTGCAAGTGGAAATATCCAGGTAGTTCAGCCCAGCATATTCTGTGAAGCGCTTCGAGACGTCTAGAAGACGTGAGAAAAAAACGCTCTAATAAACGCAAGGATGATTATTATTATTATAGTTCAGTTGCTGGGTTATGTGGGGCCGATTCCAGAGATTTGGGGGGAAGATTTCTAGTTGGTTCCCTCTGCCCCTCATTGACTGTTGTGGGGGATAATAACTTGATAACAAGGCTTGAGGTGTGGAGATGATCTGAAACCCACCAGCCAAAGAAAGCCCTGGCGAGCGGAGGCCGGATTCATGTCCTGAACTGTAGGATTATCGACGCTAATTCTGCCCCCCCGCCCTAATTGGCTTTTGGGGGCAGAGGTCGCTCTGTGCTGGAGGGGTCGACACGGTTTGTTACTCAATGCCTTTAGGGAAGCGAGAGTTAGACATAGGCCTCTGAGTTTACACGTAAAAAGGGTTTGATTCTGATTGCGTCATCCCAGCCAGACACCTGGTAATTTGCCAACACAACAGCCGGAATATCATAACCAGGAGCCGGCAACAGCCCGATAGTGAGTGTGTCCTGGGATTGGCCAGGCCCCCTCCCCCTCAGCTCTCAACAGGCCCAAACTTGCTGTCACAACCTGGGAACCCGCTCCCGCCTGATTATTGCTGAAGTTTGTGAGGCTCTGTGCTGCAAGGAAGGAAAATCTAATCATGTGTGTGTGTGAGAGAGAGAGGGGTGGGAGGGAGGGAGGGGGCACATAGAGGAGCCAGCTGAGGTAGAGGGGTGGGGGTGGGCAGTGCCTGGATCTCTGGAACAATGAGAAACAGCAACTCTCTCTCTCATCACCAGCGACTCTAATCTTCCTGACTCGCATATGTGCCATCTGCTCTCCCTCCCTCTCCCTCCCTCTCTCTCTGTCTCCTGTTTGGAAAATAACCTGACTTAGCCTTGTGTAATTAACTGTTGTTCTCCCTCTGGAGGCCCAGGGCTTCCAACCCAGTGTACCTGAGACTGAACCTTCATAGGTGCGGTGTGTGTGTCTGGGGTTGATTGGTGGGTATATGTTGTCTGTGTGTGTGTATATATATACAGGAACATTAGAACAGGAGTTCAGCCACTCCAGCCTGTTCCACCATTATGTGAGATCATCCAGACTATGTGTGTTTTACATGCAGATGTATACCAGTATATATACAGTATGTGTGTATATATATATATATACGCACGTGTAAACGGATGAGTTTGGACACACACGCCTAGCAAATGATGACCTATTCACCTGCCTCACGCTAATATAGGGGAGGTCAGTGTGGAGTCATGTCCCACAGACTATTTCACCGGTTTCCCGGGAATGTACCTCAACAGACACACACGGATTTCGTAATTCTCCAACCCACACCCCCACCCCCCCCGCACATTAAAATATATATAATATTTATAGAATTTTTTAAATACTTTTTTAAAAAATAATATTTTTTTAATCAATCATCTCAGTAGTTCCATCCCCCGCATTTCCCCCTCTCTCCTCCCCCCCCCCCCCCCCCCCCCCCCCCCCCCCCCCCACCCCCCCCCCCCCCCCCCCCCACCCACACCCACACAACCCTGACCATGTCTCCCCCGCGGTGGCCGCTGCTGGCTGGCACTGTTGTGTGTGTGTGTGTCTGTGTGAGAATGGCTCTGACTGACTCGGGATCTCCTAGTTACTGTACAATGTAGCTGAGGAATGGCTTTGTCCTCCCCCCCCCCACCCCTCTCTCTCTCTCTCTCTGCTCTCAGGGCAGCTGCACACCCTCACAATATCCCACCAGTTTATATTCCCGGGAATATTCGGTGCCGGGATTGTGGATGCTGCCTGTTGCACAGGGCATGGCAACTCGCTGTCTCACCCCAACAGAAACTCGTTCAAAACCCGTAACACACATTGCACACTAAACATCCTCAAACCGGTGTTCCGGTTGTGTGTGTGTGTGTGGGTGGGGTGGTGGTGGTTGGGGGGGGGGTCAGTGGGGAGAGAGAGAGAGAGAGAATCCAGATATAATTATGGGGAGGGGGGGGAGGGAGATTTTCCCATTATTCCTAAATCAAGGCGTGTAATAATGATGATGTTTAAAGCAGGGTGTAACTCGCACGATCGGTGTCAGGAAACGAGTGTGAATGGCTCGGTTCGGTGAATTAATCAGCAGTAACCGACTGGAATCGATTGGAATATTTCCACCATAGCCTAACCCCCCCCCCCCCCCCCCCCCCACCCCCACCCCCAAAGTGTACCCGAGTCCTGACTTTGCCCATTGACCATCTGTGGATCCTCTGGCACGTTTGCCTAATCCAGACAAACTCCAAACACGGACTCGTTAACATTGATCAGGATTAAATCTGGGGATTGAAGAATCCAGCGAGAGATTGTATCTTGGACAGGCAGACAGACAGACAAGGCAGGCAGACAGAAGCAATTCCTAATCACTTTTAGGGTGAAAAGTGTATTAACGTTATCCTCTCACAAAACTGTGAAGCTTCTTCACTGACCAGCGACCTGCACCAAAGAGCTGTCCAGCCTCTCCGGGCTGTTATACAACCCAGAACAGTTTCGGGGCGAGATTGTGTGAAGTATATATACAGTACTGTATAATAATAATGTGAACAATCATAAATTTTACATAGTCACGAATTACCCTTTATCCTGATCCCCCACCCCCTCCAACCATCCAAATCGATCTATTCCTATTTTCAGTTTCATTAAAAAAAAGCGAATTTGTGTTTTCCACCATACTTTTATTATTAATATTCCTTGCATTTGGACACGGCGCCTTCTCGCGCCTTTGAGACACCTCAAAGGGCTCCACGGAATATAACTGTAAAGTGAATTGACTGTATATTTTGAGGGCGAAACGCGGCAGTCAATTTATTCACGTTCCCAGCGATATATAACGCACATTTTTCGTTAGGGAATGACAGTAAATCACTAACGAGGCTGTAGAGGGTGTAGCTCTGAGCTTTTTCAAATTCTCTAGTTTGAAATCTCAATTGTTTCGTTCATTTGTGAAAAATCAAATCCGTCCGTTTTCAGGTTTTGATAATAATCCTGGCATTCGATAATACAGCGATTTATCACGTCTTTGAGATGTCTCAAAGCTTGTGTAAAAAATATATATTTACACTGTTTATGTATATCTCTAAGAAGCGTCTGCTTCTCCCACGCTGACTAACTCGAGAGAATAATTCTAAAACGGTGCTGTTTTTTGGGTCTGTTTAGTTATTTATTTTAACATGTGCAACAGTGAACAAATCACATTTATTCCATCGGACAATTTTTGTAGCCACATGTCCACACAGCCCAGCCCAGCCCACACATACAGAAAGCTGAAATAATGTTCCTAGTTGATACAGCTATGTGTGTGTCTGTTTGGCTTTCTGTCTCTCTCACTCGCAAACGTCAATTCTGCGATTAGTGAACATATTATTTCATGCTGTATTTGAAGAATTTATTGTACTACATTAGACAAATTGAAGGCAGAGATATAAACCGCGCTATAAGACACACAAAGAAACAATTGGGTTGTACAGTAATTGTCTTAGAATAACTGCAGTGATTTCAATTTTTTTTTAATGAAAACTATTTTTTATGTTTGAATGAATGAATTCTTAAATCCAGATAAAAAATAAAGTGCAAATACTATCGGTGTGTAGTTCGCCAGCTAGTGTGTACAATTTTAAGCTTTCCGTCTTAATTATCCAATACATTTGATCTGTGTGAGTGTGAGTGTGTAATACTGTACGCTTTTTTAAAAAAAAAGGAACAGTTTCGTTGATATAATTTGTCTTTCTTTCGAAAAAATGTCGGAATGAGTTGTGAAAATGACATTTCTCCCAGTGAGGCTGAGTGAGAGTAGGTTGTTGGTTGTAGGCGTTTGTAATATGGCATTATAATTTATATTTAATATATTCACATTAGATTTCTCTGCTCTGAACCGAAACAGAAGGGACTGGGTAGTGTCTAAAATACCTTGTGTTGTTTTTCAACTCATCTTATTAATGGCAAGAAATGTGTGCCTCGGTGTGAGGATAATGGAGAGATATCTAAACTTCTATTACTTGGCCGAGATAAACCGACAGGATTTACTGTAAACTAAATATGTTAACCCTAACTCTGTGTAAACCAGCTCTGAAAACCACCCCATTGATTTCAATTCTTCTGCCACTTGTGTAAATATGAAATATGCTTTAGTATATTGTATGGACGCGAGAGACAGACACAGAGCCGTGGAAATATAAACAGTTTGGCGACTCAGAGGGTGTTAAACTTATAATATCTGCCGAAGATTTCCTGTTTTAGCGGCCGGTAGTCACCCAACAAAACCTTCACAGAAAATATCCGAACTGCATCTGAAAATCCTGCCAATTGCCAATAAAATATACTGTTACAGCCAAATACGTGGATAGAACTGACTGTAAAAAGGGGGCGAAAATTACAGTGATAGTTGTAGGGTGGGGTGGGGGGGGGATGGATCTGAGCTCCGGATGGAGGTGGAGACTGAGGTGGCGGGGGAAGGTGGGGGGGGGGGGGGGGGGTGTTGTTGCCGTGTGTGAGGTGATTTTCTCAGGGAGGTGAGAAGTAACGGAGGAGGGATTGTCTGCCGGGTTCTAGTGGTTGCCAAAAAAAACAAAGTAGTATTTCTTCCCCCCTTGCCGCCCAAAATTCACTAGATTTATATCTCTCCCCCTCCCCCCCCCCCCCACCCCCGCCCCCTCCTGGTTCAGGGCAGTTGCTAATTTGGCCCACAAACGCTCGAAAGTAATTAACTGTGATTTTTTTTTGGTGAGGGGGACAACTTATTGCTGTGAAAAGGCAACTTAACTTCCTCCCCTTTTAAAACAAGACAATAACTGTGTTTTTAGCCGTCTCATTGATGTGAATACCCGTCCCGAAAAAGTTACAGAATCGTGTTTTAACGGAATCCATCCATTACACAATCTTTGATTTCCCTACCTCACAACCCCCCCCCCCCCCCCCCCCCCCCCCCCCCCCCCCCCCCCCCACCCCACCGACTGAGTTCTGTAATTCTGAAGTCTAGTAAAGTCTAACTAAAGCTCATTAATTCGCGTTTCAGTGTCGATTGCCTTTCCATCTGAACCCGAAATTCTCTATTTGAGCAGCAGTTAAAGTACACAGCTGACACCAGCCAAAGCTTGATATAAATGTGGCTACACAGAGAGAAGAGTGGAGGGGGGGGGGCGGGGGGAGAAAGAGAAGGGGAAGGGGGGTACAGGGAAATGTATGGAGAGAAAAAGAGAAAAAGAAAGGAGAGAAAAGATGGAGGGAGAAGAGAAAATAGGGGGGGGGGGGAGAGAAAGGGGGGAGAGAAGGGGAAGACGAGAAAGTGGGGGCATGGAGGGGGGGGGGGGGGACGGGACGAGAAATGGAGGGGGAGAGAGAGAGAGAGAGAGGGAAAAAAAGGAGAAAAAAGAGAAATCAAATAATATTTCTGTGGGAGGAAGGAGTTCTGTGCTGGAGCTGAAGTTAATAGCGAGATGTGTATAGTTTAAAATAAAATGATTTTAATTCAGCCTAAACGATGCAAACACTGCCGACGAAAATTAAATTATTGTTAAAGTTAAAAAGAATTCAGCTGATGACACGCGGTTTCTACACGTGGATTTAGTGTGTGGGCAGGTAATACTGACAGGAAAACAACAACAGGGGAAAGGATCTATCAATCTCCCCCCTCTCCAACACACACAAGGTAAATCTCCCCACCCCTCCCTTCCTCCCTCCCTCACACAAACAGTGTCATCCTCCTCACCCCCACCTCAGACACACTTACACACACAGCTCCTCACAGACAGACACACACATACACTCACACTCTCTCACACACACCCACATACACTCACTCTCTCTCACACACACCCACATACACTCACACTCTCTCTCTCACACACACACATACACACACGTAAATACGTCAATGATTCATCAGCTTTTTTTTCAGTTTTGAAAAAAAGTTTTCAAAGATTGTTTGTTCAAAAAAAAGATTGTTTGTTCAAAAATAAATAAAATGATCAGGTAATTACTGTACTTTCGAGTGTTTGTGGCCAAATCAACAACTGCTTTTTGCCTCACAGACATCGGAATCAGACCAGATTCAGAAATAGGCTCAGCAACTCTCACTGATCCGACAGATTTCTCTCACAGACTAACCCTAGTGTGTGTGTGTGTGTGCCAGTTTGACACGTTTAACGTAATTCACACGAGCACAAGGTGAAGAAATGCACGCGTTCTACCCCCCACCCCCTCCCTACCCCCCCCTACTCCCTACCCCTCCCCAGAATTCTAAAAATGCTAAAAAAAATCGAAAAAGAAATTCAATTTTTTTTAGTAAGTGAACGTGGTGGAATCAAAGCCACACACAGACCAGCTATGTGAGTGTTGTGTGTGTGTGTGTGTACAGGACAGTTGGGTCTGGGTGGCGGGGGGGATAATGAGTTGAAGGTTCCTGTGTGAGGGACACACAGTGACGATGTAAGTGGATGAAACTGATCCGATCGATGGATAGATCAATATTGTGACTTGAGACTCGTCCCTCTGTCGGGCTGAGTGTGCAATGTGACGATATTCACCCTGACCCACGCCTCCCGGTGTCTCTGCTCCTGTAGCTCAGTGGGTTAGAGACCACTCACTGGCTTTACAAGCGTGAGACCTGTGTTTGAATCCAGGCAGATCAGGTCAGGGCGAATACTTGGGCCAAGTTTCCTTACTCCACACACACACAACACACACACGCACGCCTAATAATAATCCCTAAAAAAAAAACATTAATAAAATTGGTCATTTTCATCCACGACTGGGTGTAGGGGGGGTGGGGGAACGCTGCTGTGCGCAATTGGCTGCCGCGTTTCGCTCTCCCGCAAATATACAGTCACTTTATCAGTATATTCTGTGAAGCGCTTTGAGACGTCAATAAGATGTGAAACGCGTTATATCAAATGTAAGGATTATTATTATTATTATTATTAGAACGAGGACAACCACACAGCAAAGTTGTATTTACAGAGCGTCTTTCATGTCATGGGAGAAACACACAATAATAAAATTGGTCATTCCAATCCATGATCTGTTTGTGTGTGTGTGTGGGGGGGGGGGGGGGGGGCGGGAGGGGAGGGGGGACGGACGGGACGCTGCTGTGCGCGATTGGCTGCCGCGTTTCTCCCACAAATATATACAGTCAATTCACTTGACAGTATATTCTGCGAATCGCTTTGAGACACAGACTAGAAGATGTGAAAAGCCATGTATCAAAATACAAGGATTATTATTATTACACCTGGAAGGGGACTAGTGAAGACATATGCCTTGGGTAGTGTGCATGTGTATGTGTGTGTGTGTAAGGATTTTTGTACAGTACATATAATAAAATTAATAATAAGCCTTATGTTTGGTAGGGTTGGGTGTGAAGCTGCAGTCAATCACTGCCCCTGGCGGCCCATGTTAATCAACAGGCTGTGGTGCTCTTTGCCTCCAATCTCATTAAATCTGTCTTTGCGCTGAGGCTGTTCTCATGGCAACCATTAGGGTGGGTCATCATAGGGACGAGCTTGAGCTCCCCCCCACCCCACATACACATACATACATGCATATATACCATCAAGATGGGGAGGGGGGAGGTGGGTGGGGGGGGGGGGGGGGGAGAGAGAGAATACAGCTTTGGTTAGGAATGTCAGTGGTTTATATGAGCTCAGTATTTACTGTATGATCTGAGCACGTTTGCTGATGGCATTAAAACTCTCTACCAAACTGGCAGCAATGTTATCTCCCAGGTTAAACTGTGTGGTTAAACCTCAAGTCACTGTCACTCCGCCTCCCTCCGTATCCCGGTGTTCAGCAACTAGCCCATGGCTCAGTCACTCGAGCCCGAGACAGGCTCTGTTCTGTTCCTGCTAAATCTCCAACCCAGTGCACTTATGGGGTGAGGATGCGTTTAGTCACACAAGCAGTGGGGGGGAAACTAGTCAGTTCAAAGGCAAACTGTCTGGTTATAGGTGGTTGGACTCCAGCAGTAATATACTCTCAATGCACTTTCTGTGTCCCACCGACCTGCGCCCAACACTCTCTGGATCTGGATAATTAGGGAGATAATCCAGGGAGAGGAAGAGCAATGCATTCCCATACATAGCAATGTTCAGGTGGAGGTGTCATGTGTGGAACTGTTTGGTTTGGATCCTCTCAACACAGTGGGAGGAGCCTGGGCACAAGGGGGGAGGGGCTTGTACACAGGGAGGTGGGGCCAGGACACAGAGGGAGGAGCCTGAGCACAGAGGGGAGGGGCTTGAACACAGAGGGAGGAGCCTGAACACCAGGGGGGAAGGGCCCAGACAAAGTGGGAGGAGCTTGTTATACAGAGGGGGGCTTGGATGCAGGGGGAGGAGCCTGACCACAATGGGGGGGAGGGCCTGGACACAGTGGGGGAGGGGCCTGACACAATGGGGGAGGATCCTGGACACAATGGGGGAGGGGCCTGGATACAGAGGGGAGGGGCCTGGACATATGGAAATATGACATCTCCCATGGAAGGGCAGAGTTTAACTAGTTAGTTAAATGTCACTGGGAGGGAACTGATAGTAACTAGCTGTAAAGTGTTAGCTGAGATTAAAACAGCCATGGGTGAGCGATAGTTCCAGTGTTTACACTGCATTTAAACTGTCCACCATTCCACATCCCCTCCACACCGACAGGTTCCGAGTTTCAGAGAGAAAATAAGTGTTTGAGAAATACTTTCACATGAGGAGAGAGAGGGCTTGTTCTTTCCACACTGATATACACAAAGGAACGAGTAGCCTTTAACACATATACTGTACTCACCACGCCAGATTTAGGCTTCACACACCCATAAATACACGATTGAAGATCTGGTCTTTCATAAAGACACAAATCTGAAAATGTTACAACAGACACAGCCAGAAGTATATCCTGCAAGGCGTTTTGAAACAACTCAACGATGCGATAAGATCTGCACTTTGCATCCATCTCCTTGTCGGTACATTACAGTCACTTGTTACAGGCTGACTTGGTTACACGCTTAACCGTGTGATGACCAGAGCTAGTTTATATCTCGGGTTAACCTGTGGCTAGACTGGTTCGCTAGTGAGTGTTTTTTTCAGCCCCCGCCAAGAGCCATTGATCTGAAGCACAGTCTCTCTCTCTCTGTCTCTGTGTGTGATGAAAGGTGTGTCCTGAGCTGTCAATATGAATAAGTGTTCTTTTTTAAAAAAAACATTTCTGCAGTGAGTGATATACAACATGCCGCCTGTAACTAGCTCTCAATTAAGGTTGGCTGAGCTCCTTTCTCAAGAGCTGTGGAGGTGGGTGGCACTGAGGAGATAAAGAGGCACTTTTGAACCACGGTTCAAGTAGCTCTCAACACAGCCAGCCACTCTCCCTCCTCCTCCTCTCCTCTCCACACCCCCCTCCACTCCACCCCACCCACACACCCCACCATCCCCTTTCCCTGCTTCCTTTCTTCCCCCGATCCTTCTCCCCACCTCCATCTAACAATAATAATAAAATAATCCTTGCATTTAATATAGCGGCTTTTCACATCTTCTGGACATCTCAAAGCGCTTCACAGAATATACTGTAAAGTGACTGTATATTAGTGGGGAAAATGTGGCAACCAATTGCGCACAGCAACGTCCCCACAAATAGTCGTAGATTGAAAATGACCAATTTTTATTAGTGTGTTTTTTTGGAGGGATTATTATTAGGCGTGTTTGTGTGGATTAAGGAAATTTACCCGAGGTTTTGCCTTGACCTGCCTGGAAACAAACACAGCTCTTATGCTTGTGGCCACTGTGCTACAGGACTCTCTCCCAAGCTTTCTTAGTTAAGAAATCCATTAAGAAGCATCGCAGAAATTGTCTCAGTAATGTTACATAACAGTGAGCAACTCCTCCGAGCAAAAAAATGAATAGAATTTTTCATTCTCAGCTCCCTCCCTCATGACAAATCTACGTTTTGTGATTTAATTTCAACCCCCCCCCCCCCCCCCCCCCCCCACCACCCTCCCTGTAAATGGCATTTATCCGAGGAGATTAAAGAAAGAATGACCAGTGTTTACCATATTTTATTCTTCCCGCACTGAATCCACTGACTTGCAGCCAGGTTTAGTTTAGATTTAGACTGTATTGACGCATCTTATATTTTTAGATAATGAACACGAAAACACCAGTAAAAAAATATATATTTTTAATGATACGCCCACGCCAGTGATGAATGTTTGGGTTAGATTTGTTCCCAGTCCAGTCTGCCCACATGGGATTTAATGATAGCTTGGACACTCCCAGGTTTTTTTTTCTCTATGAACATCTAAACGCCAGGATTATTTGTGTTGTAATCTGGCAAGGAAAACATGCGTCATAATAAACAAACGCATCTAAATAAATACCCCCGAATGTCAGAGCTGGATTGGGAGTGGAATAACAGGATTAGCTCTGGATTAGTGATTGGGTTTGGTTGGAATCGCAGCAGATTTGAGGAAGACTTTTGGGCGTGGAGGGTGGGGTGGGGGGGTGGGGGAGGTGATTGGCAGATTGAGATGATCTAAAATGATACCAAATGATATCATGTTACGCCATTCTGCCATTTGAAATTTTCAAGACTGAAGTGGATAGATGTTTGTCGGGTCAAGGTGTCAAGTCCTGTAGTTCAGTGGTTAGAGCACTCACTTTACAAGCGTGAGACCCGTGTTCGAATCCAGACAAATCAGGGCAAACCCTTGCGGCAAGTTCCCTTACTCCACACACATACATGCCTAATAATAATCCCACAAAAACAAAGCAATAATAAAAATTGGTCATTTTCAATCCACAACGGTTTGTGGGGACACTGCTGTGCACAATTGGCTGTCGCGTTTCGCCCATAAATTTATACAGTCAATTCACTTTACAATTTATTCTGTGATGCGTTTTGAGATGTCTAGAAGACATGATCAGTGCTATGTCAAATACAAGGATTATTATTATTAATAATTCTCCTGTTCCTATGTTCCAACAAGCCGACTCCTCCAGTTAGACTGGGTGCAGGATGCAGGTTTGTTAAAAATAAAGAGAATAAAGAGAATAGGGCATGGTAGTGACCACTCCATCTCTCCATCCCCTCCACAGATATATATATTTTACTACAATAATGCACTCAAATAAAGGGTCCAGACCAATTTAGCCTGGAACAGATGTGATTGCTCCCAGCCTCTCACACAGAATTGTTGCTGGATTTTCAGTTTCTCTAAAAACATATTCCATTGTAATAATAATCCTTGCCTTTTATATGGTGCTTGTTCCACATCTTCTAGTGACTCAAAGACCTTAACAGAATATACCGTGAAAGGGAATTGACTGTATATTTTGTGGGCGAAATAGCGGTAGCTATTTCTGTAGCCAAGAGGTAAGGAATTTAACTACAATATAGTGTATCTGACATGTGGTTGACACTAGTTTCTGTGGGGAAGGTACAGTACTTCCTTTCTGACACACAGGAAAACGAAATCTATCATTTAATATGTTTTTACTCCTTCCATTCATTTGCTCCCCGATAAACCGCTACTACTCTCCCTTTATACCCAATATTCTCTCTCCCCTTTTTATTCAGAATAAGACAGACATTTGATATGATATTATATTGTGATAATAATAATCTTCCCCCAAAACGATTCTATTTACAGTGACTGATGAAACAGTGCAAATCACAACTTTCCCTCGGACTTTCCTCACTCTGATATTAATTTCCTCATTTCTCCTTGCACTTCTGTTGACCAATGCTGCCTATCTATACACTTATAGTTTATATATATATACACACACACACATATATATATCTAGAATATACAAATACAAATTGCTGTGTTGCTGTTGTGTTTTTATCTAACCAGAGGTTCAATAACTGGGGGGAAGGAAACATTCGTTAATATCCAGAATTATTGTCAATTGTTTTGATATATTTACCTGGAATTAGCACCTGTGAAATGGTATAATTTAGTGCAGAAACAAAGTGATTGTGACTCACGATCACTGAGAAACCATAGAGTAAAATTTATAATCTGGCCCTTGAGGTGGGCTGTGATTTCGCCCTTGTTTTCAAAGAAAATGTTTTATACTGTCGAAAAATGTAAGCATTCAAAATTGTGACATTCTTGGTATGGTTTTTTTACACACACACACACACCAAAGGTATGAAGAGATTTGTCAGTGTTTTTGTCTCTCTCTTGTAACTGTAAGAGAGCATTTTAAATGAACGTTCCATTTTGGTAGAGCTGGGAATACAAGACTAGTTTCCCTGGTATGTGGCATTCAGTGCGAGATAAATGCCAGCGATTCTAACCCCCCCCCCCATCCCATCAACCCCCCCCCCCCCCCCCCCCCTCCCCACAGCTCCCAGCACCTGCTCAGCAAATAATCCTAACAAACTCCAGCTCTGTGACATACAGAAGTAGAGAGTTATTTTAGATTTTCAAATAAAAATTCTATAATTCCATCCCTCCCACCCTTCACAAATTGTTGTTTTTATTGGAAGCAATAAATGAATGATCTGAGATCTGATCCTCTTTTTTTACACAGAGGAAGAGGAATTTAAAAAAAATGCTGGCTTGGGGGCAGAATCGGAATAGGCTTTAAAAGAAAATCGATCACATTTTTTGGAAAGGAAAACAATATATAAGGAGCTGTGTGAGAACGTGTGTGTATGATATATAAAGAGAGCAATGTGTGTGTGTGAGAGAGAGAGAGAGAAAGGGACAGTGTATGTGTGTGTGATATTGCACCTGTAATCCGGTGTCTGAACCATTTCACAGTGTGTAGAATTAGCAAAATTATTAAATTCGATCTTTAGTTTTCCAGTCCGTTTATGTGAGGGTGGGTGGGTGGATAGTGGTGGGTGAGTGGGGCAGGGGGTCTATTTCTTTTTTTAAAAAAAAGATACAGAAACTATCTTCAAAATTCGGATTATACCTAAAAATTTACCAACATTCTGTTCACTCTGAAATTGAAAGAGAACACTCCAAATATAGGAGCAAGTGAGCCAAAGAACAAGAGTATGAGGTAGAGCAAATAACAGCCAAACCAGGAAGCAGCTACTTTAATAATAATAATAATAACCATTTAATTTATATTTTTATCTGTTAAATAAACGCCGGGTAGAAACTTGTGTATTGGTCGGGTTTGTTGTCAAAGCCTGTAACAGGCATTATAGCCAGGGGCAACGGGTTACTGGTTGAAGGACTGCAAAAAAGAGACAGAGGCTGTAGTATTGACACAAAAACAACAAAATTACATTACAAATATAGCTTGTTTCAAGGCGGGAGGATGGCCCAGACACAGAAATTTTCTTGTTTGAAATATGTGTCTAATCCAGCAAAATACTGTCTGTCCAGCACTTTGGGATATCCATCCAACTCCCTGTTTTTTGGCCCCGCAACTACCTGGCTGCAGATCATCCAGAACTCTGCAGCCCATGTCCTCCCTAACCCTAACCCTTGACCCTTGACCCTGTCACCCCCACCCTGGCCTAACTAACTACACGTGCCCCCCTACCTCCACGACCTGCTAACCAACTACTAACCTGCCCTCTGCCTCTGCTCAGCGGGCTCCAGCCTGCTTCACTTCCCCCCACTTTGCCCACCCCACCATTGGCGGGCGGACCGTCAGCCACTCTGCCCCCACCCTCTGGAACTCCATCCCGCGATCCCTCCACCTCGCTCCCCTCCCTTGCCTCCTTCAAGACCCTCATCTCACGACCGTCATCTTTGACCGTGCCTTTGATCAATCTCCTTCATCCCCCCCCAC
Organism: Hydrolagus colliei; assembly: GCA_035084275.1. NCBI lineage: Eukaryota > Metazoa > Chordata > Chondrichthyes > Chimaeriformes > Chimaeridae > Hydrolagus > Hydrolagus colliei. Next base: position 17,167,223 of record CM068755.1, on the reverse strand, counting down.
TCTTTCATCGTTGGCGAATAATACTTTATTTATTAATAAATACATACTTTACTTCACAGGATATACTGTAAAGTGTTTTGAGACTGTCTCAACTGAGCCATATTAAATGGAGCTATATTAAATTTAGGATTAATGTTAGATTTCCTGTTGAATTACAGAAACCTTCTCAGAAAGTTTCAGAATTTTGAAAACTCCCATCAGTTGACTGGCTCACCATCACTATTCCAGCGTGAATCAAACAGTGTCTATGTCAATAGCTCACCCCTGGCCCTGTGTCATGCACTCTGTCCTGTCTACATTGGGCTGGGCAATGTGTAACTGCTTGAACTTGTGAATGATTTGGAACCATTTGATACCTTCATTGTGTCTGTCAACCTATTACTCTGCTGCCAGCTCATACCTTAAAGAAGAGGAGGAGATGGCATTTCATGTGTTGTAGCCGTGTATAATGGGAATGAATGAGTGATTTTTTTTTTGGTGGGGTGGGGGGGGGGGGCGTATATTTCTGTCATTCTGTGCAATGTGAATACAACAACAACAAAAAAAAACCCAACTAAATAAATAAATAGTGATATTATTTCCTTTTCCAATTGAATGTATGGTCCCTGAGCCTCTGTAACTTTGAAGTTTCGATACGTTTGAGCTTGTTTTAAAGAAGGTTTCGATGGCTAAGTTTTGTATTTAAAAATGATTTAACAGGAAACACAGCTTTCTGCACGACAGAGTCTGGTGTCTGAGAAAAGCTGGTGCCTTGCTCCTCGGTAGAATAACGACAACAACAACAAATTGCATTTATATAGCGCCTTTCACGTGCGGAGGCAGGGTTCTGGATGAGGGTGTGTATATTAATCTCTTTGTTTGATTCTAACCTGTGCAGTGTGCGCTGAGATCTGCTCAGCGTCTCAGTCAATTCATGGGAAGAAGGAATGGAGCTCCCATGGAGCGCCCCCTGCCGCCCGCCCCGTGGCACTGCGCCTCCCGCCCAGCTCAGACACCACACAAAACCAACCAGTCAGTCAACTCCGTCCTGATTTATCCATCACTACTCCATCACGCCAGTTTCCACGGCCAGAGAATATCCTAGCCTTTGTGCGCAATTATTCAGCGTTTTACTTCCATCCCTCATTGGGCCCCCATCCCTCCCTCTTGCCCATTGAGCACCAACGGGAGCTATGCTGACTTCACCCTGTTCCCCGCTGCCCTCAAGGTTAATTTCAAGTTCAATGGCTTTCCCGGGCCGTGCGGTGGCGAGAGCCACAGCGCGATTGGCTCAGGCGCCGTCCTCACGTCCGCCTTTTGTCTTAAAGACAAATTCTTGCTTCTGGAAAGTTGTCGGCGGGAGGTGAGGGGGGGGGAGTGGTGGGGGGGGACAGTTGGAGGGGGGGGGGAAGGAGGCAGAAAATAGTTTTTTTAAACAAAAACAAAATGGGAGTAATTCCCATGGACACGGTGAGCCTGAACTGTGAAAGCGAGTGACACACGCATACAGTCTTGTATCAGGGCACAACTGTTCTCCCCCCCCCCCCCCCAACCCCCCACGCCCCAACCCCCCAACCCCCCACCCCCTCCCCCTCGCTCTCACCCTCCCCTCTCTCTTGTGCACAAATGCTATTATGCAGGGAGCAGACAGCGGGGCCTATTGTTCCACAGCCGGGAAGGAGGCCTCAGGCTGCTGAGGAATTTCAATGTGCTTTGACGTTAGACACAGCCTCAGCCATCAGGAAAAACCCACACGTACAAAGTTTACATAATGTGGCCACTCCAACTGTGAGACCACTTTAACCCTCAGTGGACCACAATTGGCGAGACGCATTGCGTCAAGTGCTCTTCCCTCCCTCCCTCCTTCACCCCACCCCCCCCCCCCCCCACCACCCCACATCTCAAGCCTGGATTAATTTCTTGTCAATCAATTTTATAAATTAGACAAAAAGCAGGACCTTTTCTCGTTGCTGATCGTGGTTAGTTTTTTGGTTTGGGTTTGGATGCTGCAGTGTCAGTCTCACCAGCACCTTCCTCTCTCCCCCCCCACCCCCCCTCCTCCCCCACGACAATCTCCTCTCATCATTCTTTCTGTTTTAATTTAATAATGAAAAAAACACAATCGTCACCCTGAACATTTGTCTGTTCTCTTCTGCCTCGTTACAACCGGTTTGTTCCCAGAATTCAATGAGTAGGATTGTTATTATTTGTCTCTCCTTAGTCTCTTTAAACATGTGTGTAAATATATGTATGTTTGTGCATGTGTTTGTGCAGGTGTGTGTTTAGGCGTGTGCATTTGTGTGTTGTATGTATGTTTAGATGCGTGTGTGTTTATGTAGGTGTGTATATGATGGTGGACTATGACCCATTCGCTCTTTTCAGATAGTTCCTGCATCCTGATGGTTCAAACACAATGGTCCCTTCTCTCTCTCTCTATCTCTGTCCTCTATCCCCATCACCCATGGTACCCCTCACACATGGCAGTATCCTCTCATCCTCTCCCCCACCCCCTCTTTCCCTCTATCTCCCTTCCACGCTCTTTTACATTCTCTCTCTCTCTCCTTCTCAGCATGAAAATGAGATGAATATAAAAATAGTTTGGCTGCCATATGGCATTGCCATGGTGACGACATTTTCAGTTTGTGCATTGGCTGAACCTGATTATCACACGCACATACCGTGAGTGGCTGAGCTTGGGGTCTCGCCCGGACTGGCACATTTCAACATGTTCCCCAACTCCCCTTCCCTCCCCTCCAGCATCACCATCAGAAGGCAATGCTGCAGGAGGTTAAGGGTCATTTGCCAAATTGTCTTCCTCTCTGGTGTGATGGAGAAACATCCCAAAAGCTTGGGGTTGAGGGTTGGAGCTTGGGCTCAGGTTACGGTTGAGGGTTGGGGTTGGCGTTGGGAGTGGAGTTTAGAGTTAAGGTTAGGGTTGAGGATTGGGTTGGAGCTGGGGTTGAAGCTGGGGTTTGGGGGTATAGGATTGAGGATTTAGGGAATGAGGCTGGGGATGAGGGTTTTAGTGAAGGGTTGGGGTTTAGTGTTGAGGTTGACGTTGGGACTTTCGGTTGGAGCTGGGGTTGAGGTTGAAGCTGAGGGCTGAGGGTACCGTGTGATGGGAGCTGGGAGGATGGGCTGGGAACAGTGTCTGATTTAAATGGCTGGCCAGACGCCAACTGGAGGAAGCTGGGTGATGGACAGAGTGCTGGCTGGTGTGTGTTGGGGGTGAGGGTCCTGTTGAGTTGCTAGGGTAACATCCATGGACATCTCACCCCTGGTCTTTCCCTCTGTACATTGACCGTTTGGCTTTGTCTCGGGTACACACTGATATACACCACACAGGTACAGACACACATTCTCTCACAATCCGAAACAGTGGAGTTAGTGCCTGTGAGTTAGTTACTGTCCTGTGTCCTGACCCACCCCTCCACATGTCACCTTGAATCACGGCTTCAAGACAAAAATAAAAAAAATTCAACCTTTTTCAAATATTTTTTTCCTTCCCCCTTTCTATCTTATCTTATTTCCCCCAAAACTTGAAAGTCACATCTTAATCAGTTGATGATTTGTTAGTTTCTCAAGCTTTGGGGCAGCGGGTGTGGGATGTGTATAGGGGTGTGTGTGTGTGTGTGTGAGTGTGCGCGGGCGTGTGTGTGGGCTCTCTGGTCACTGGTTCTCACTGTTGGCCTGGTCCAGAGTGAGGGCGGGGAAGGATCTGATAGTGATTATTGATTATTGATCTGCGCCTGGGCTGTGGGCAGTGAGGGTGGAGCCGCTGTGTGTGGACGAGTGTGAAGTCATCATCCGCTGAACGCTATCCGTACCTCGAAGGCATCCGCGTAACAATGCCAGAGCCATTAGCCAGAACTTTGCACAGGTGAGTGGGGGGGGGGGGGTTGGAGGGGGGGATACTATGCACAGACATTCTTTGGCGTGGGCTGCGGAGAGAGAGGAGACACAAGAGCATTTCCCAGGAAATGAAAATGAAAAGAGACCGCAGGATATTCAGAGAGAATCGTTCGCTCTGTTCAGTCAGTATCGCCTAAACCACACAGACTCAATTAAAATTTACATTTTCATCACCACCTTGTGTTGTCTGTTCCCCCCCACCCCTTCCCACCCACCACCCGTTTAATCTCTAGCCGCGTTCAATAATAATAAAATCACCCCCCCACCACCACCCTTGTTACATGGTACTGGCTGGTGTGCGTACTGCACACGCAAATGTACACGCAAACGCTTGCCTGTCAACTCATACTGTGTGACACGAGAGTCAGACACACACACACACCAAGTCACACACACACTCACACGCACACACACACATGCACACACACCAAGTCACACTCACACGCACACACACACACACACACATACAGAGAGAGAGAGAGAGAGAGAGAGAGAAAGCGATGCTTTCCTGACTCCGAGTCGCTGGCAGGGCCTGGCAGGGCCTGCGATGGTGACGGTTAGGCCCTGGGTCCCATGGCCGGGCGCCAGCCGACAGTGACGCGTAAGCCATTGTCGCTGCTGAGTAAAAATGACAGAGTGAGAAGCTGTCAGCCTGGCCGGGGCTGTGGGCAGACTCCACAATGAGCCGCCGAGAAACCTCGCTTTATCCCAGCACAAAGATTCCACCCTCGGCCTCCTGTCATGACATCATTCCCCGGGCGGGAATAATATATGGGATCGTGGGAATCAGGCCTCTCTGTCCCCACAATCGCACTCTGCGTCCCGGACAATGGGGCAGAAATAATAACTAGCGAGCGGCTTTTGGGGGGTGGGGGGAGCTGCATAAATAATCTGTTATGTAAAGCTGACAGATTTCCCTTTTAAAAAAAACAGCTTCCAGTTACAGAATCCTGCCTGAGTTACGATCACCTCACACACACACATCCTCTCTTGTTTTTTTATATAACTCTCTTCCTTCTCTTTTCTCTCTCAAGTTTTTTTTTTCTCCCCTTCTCTCTCGCACTCTGTTAATTCTACCCTCGTCCTCCCCCCCCCCCCCCCCACCACCAAATGAAGCCAGACCTGTCTGCGACACCTGCAGAAACTCCCTTCTCTTTTACGCATCTTTCGCCCACAAAAATGCACAGTCACTACACTCGCTTTACGAGTAAATTATTCCGTGAAGCACTTTGAGATGTCTCGGAGATGTGACAATAAAGGTACTATCATCAAATACAAGGATTATTATTAGTGTTTGTTATTATTATGCATCGCAGATCACTGTCCCGGTGATAATTAACACATTAGTTATATAATATCATCATAACAGTCCTTCCATTTGATATATAGCGCTTTTCACATCTTATCGACGTCTTAAAAGCATTTAAAGTCACAGATTTAACTGCCATAGCTGGCATTACTCGCAGGACTGGGGCTGGGGTTGGTGTGTGTGTGTGTGTGTGGGGGGGGACTTGGATGGTTGGGGAGGGGGGTTTACTGGGAGCCTGGTGTCCTGCTAACAGACAGTAGGGAGCTGGAATGCAGGCTGGGACACGGTTGTCAATCACAGGCTGAGAGAGAGAGAGAGAGAGGTCTGCTCGCAGGCAGCAGCCTAGCTCCACATACATCCCCACTCACTCAGTCAGCGCCTGGCAACGGAACCAGCAATGGCAATGGCAATGGCTGGCTGTGTGAATGGCCTCCCTCTCTCTCTCTCTCTGACTGGCAATGCATGTGAAAAAAAGGTGGGGGGGGGGGGGGGGGGGGGGGGGCTCCTTCCTCCCCCCCCACCCCGTTCTGGTCTCTGGTGGGAACAAAGCCGCAGATCAGATCAGATCAGTGTCTCTAATCACTTGTACATCACTAACAACTCTCTCCAACTTTAAACAACTTCCCTCAGCCCGCGGGCGACACAACAGGAAAGGCAATGAGCTCTCTCTCCCCCTGACTCTCTCTCTCTCTCTCTCCCCTTGTCTCTCTCTCACTCTCTGTCACACCCGCGCTGGCCATGCTTTAGGGCAGGGAGGAGAATTCACAATGTAGTCAGTTCAACGCAAAAACTCACGTACCCTTCTGGGTCTAAACCATCCCCCACCCACCCACCCACCCACCCACCATCATGTCACTCTCCCGCGTCTGGGAATCCACTGGCAAATGGGTCAGAACCAGAAGCCGCCAATTTAAAATAAAGTTGTTAAAATAAAATCCTTTCCTTGTGCAGAATCTGGAACGCGTTGCCCGCAAGCCGATTGACTAACAAATGTTTTTTGAGAGAAGTATTTATTTTAGGAGGAGGGCAGGTTGGCAGGGTGATGGGGAGAGAGCGCGTGGGACTAAGGATGGATTTGGGAAGAAACCCTTTTCAAAGAGGCCGGCGCAGACATGATGGGCCGAATGGCCTCCTTCTGTCTGTATAGTTCTAATGATTCTTATGATTTTGTCCATATATATATATATATATATATATATATATGTATAGTCAATTCACTTTAAAGAATATCCTGTGAGGGACTTTGAGACGTCTAGAAGATGTGAAAAGCGCTTATATCAAATGCAAAGGATTATTAATTATTTTTTTATTATTAATCTATGAATCCGCCCTGCTGGGTTGTGATGGGGCTGAATAATAATTTTTTAAATCCTTGCATTTGCTATAGTGCCTTATCATGTCTTTGAGAGCTTCTAGAAGTGCTTCAAAGAATATACTGCAAAGTGCAGGAATGTATTTTCTGGGGGCGAAATCGCGGCAGCCAATTACACACAGCAGCCGTGCCCCACAAACTAACTGGATTGAGTTACCACACTTATATTTGAATACATTTTTTGATTAAAAAAAGCTTAATGAACAAGGATGTCGGGGGTTTGGGGAGTGGGGGAGGTTTGTTTGCTGAAGGCGTGTGATAGTGGGGTGTGTGTTGGAGTTACTTTCACCGTGCATTTGACAATGATCCCTGAACCTTTCCACATCCCCCTCCCCTCCTCCCCCCTCCCTTCCTCCCTCCCTCCCTCCCTACTCCCCCTAGCCCCCCACCCCGCCACCTCCACCCCTACTTCCTCCCCACCCACCCCCCCTCATATAACAAGCTTTTTGTAGGGGGGGGTAAATTTGAAAGGGTTGCTTGTTGGGACATGAGTTTGGGGGAAACTGGCTAAAAAAAGGGTGAAAGGTTTTGTGAGCTAAACTGTCAGAGACAAACAGAACGATGGTTTTATTAGCCCTGTCAGTCAGTGACCAGCACTCAGCACATAATCATGGGGTATGGCTAGTGAATGGGAATGTCCACCCACGGGATTATAATTGGATGGTTTACAATAAGGAAACAGCTTTAAGAAGCCTTGGCTTTCAATTACACCCGCGCTAACAGCTCTATATGGTCCTCAAGTGTCGGGCTCCATTATCTTGGGTCCCTCAAGCTTCTTGGCCTCTGACCCCCCTCCACCCACCCTCTCCCCCACCCCCACCCACCCCCACTGACCTCAGTCACACAGGCTCCCAGCCCAACACTAACAAGCATCTCTTCTTCAACAGCCTCCAATGAATATTCGCTAGGAACATGGCAAAAGACAACAACGAGAGCCCAGAGAAAATAAGCCAATTGACCTATAAAAGAGGGGATTTGAGTTCAGGGCTGGGATTGGGGTTGAGGATTGAGTACGAGTCTAGGGTTCGTTCGAATTGGGGCTGGGGTGAGTGACACAAACACAAAAAGGAGAAGGGAGTTTTATTTTTCACAACTTCCCAGACGAGAAAATCCCCCACATCCCCCCACCAAATTAAACCGGTCGCTCACTCCGCGGTTCTTTGCACAACACTTTGCCATGTTGAAACTTGGCTTCACAATGCGCAGTCATTTGCACGATGCAATAGATCCCGTGAAGCACTTTGATGTATCTCAGCGACCTGATCAGGCGCTAGAATCAATCCCAAAAGGGGCCATTATTATTTAACCCACCGGAGGTTTTAGTTGCTCACCGGATACGGTGAAGGAGGGAGGGCAGTTCGCTTCCGTGTCACCACCCATGAACTCTCTTTTAATAATAATAATCCTTGCATTTGATAGAGCGCTTTTCGCGTCTTCTTAGACGGTGTCTGAAAGCGCTTCACAGAATATACTGTGAAAAGAATTGACTATTCATTGTATATATTGTATATATTTGTGGGAGAGCGAAACGCGGCAGCCAATTGCGCACAGCAGCGTTCCCCCCCCCACACCCCCACACACACACAAACAGTCCTGGAATGAGTGACCAAATTATTATTATTAGATTTTTGTTTGGACGGATTATTATTAGGTGTGTGTGTGGAGTAAGGAAACTTACCCAACGTCTCGCCCTGATCTGCCTGGATTCGAAACACAGGTCTCACACTTGTAAGGCGAGTGCTCTAACCACTGAGCTACAGGAGCTCCATCCACAAACCCTAACAGGAGGCCAACTATCAATTGCAGTCATTCAGGTGCGGGTGAGTGTGACAATTTCATGTCAATAACAATTAACCACATGTTTACACTGGAAAAACACTTTAATTTAAAGATGTACCTTTTTGTTATAGTGAAATCAAAGCAAATAGGGTGATACTCAGTCTGACACCCCCACCACTCCACCCCCCCCACCGAAAACAGGGATTGCTTTACGCCCATTTACAGTAAAAAGTTACATGAAAATAAATCATACAATCACCGAGGTCGTACATCTACCCGTGTCCTGTAAATTTCATATTAACCTGTCGGGGTGGGGTGGGGTGAGGTGGGAGAGGGGGGGAGAGGGGGGGTGGGGGGGGCGGGGGCGGGTGGAGGAGAATGTGATGGGGGTCTCTCCACGTCAGATATTCAGGAATTCCTCATAGATTATTATATTTTTTCTGTTACTTAGGAAAGAATAAGTGCTTAAAGTCTCAGTCACAGTCACGTCTTCCAACATCTCTTTCTTTTTCTTCACCTAAAACAAGAAAAATGTAGTTACAGGAAGCTTTGCACAACCTGCTCACTATTTATCTGCCCAACCCTCCTTCTCCCCCAATAGGGGTCCCAGCCTAACCCCTCTCCCCAAACACAATTGCTGCTCTCATGGTTGGAGGGGGAGAAGGGGGTTGGGGGGGAGGTGGGGGGAGTGGAGGAGCTTTTAAGTCAGTCGGATGTACCTCAGGGCTTGGAGTCTCCATTAACAGTAGTGGAAATCTTTGGTAGCTCTGATACGGTGATACTGTATGGCAGTTCCGGCTCCTCTGGCATCTGTGGGATAATGATTGCTATTATATAGTGGTTATTTAAAAAAATAAATTATTATTATTATTGGCTAAGGATGCAGAGTTCCCTGACTTTCCAATTCCAAATTGGAACATTCCGCCCTCTCTGCCAGTGCCCCACGCACCTCTCTGCCAGTGCCCCACCCGTTCATCATCAACAACAACAACAACAACTTGTATTTAAGTCGCACTGCTCACATCAGTGCTTTCCGCTGGCGTTCGCGTGAAATGAGTGAATACTTTGCATTGCACTGTGATTAAACATTCCGCTCAGGTACGCATGCTCACGGCGTCGTCGCCCGCCCGCCCTCCCCCCCCCCTCCCCCCCCCCCCTCCCCCCCCCCCTCCCCCCACTGAATCGCAAATCGCGGATTCGAACTTGCTGTTAATCCACGGGGGAAATCAGATCTGGGAGTCTGGTGTTTTGGTCCTTTACCGTATAAGGATTAAATGTGTTGCGGCGCCCCCTCCTGCATCAAATGGTCACTGCAGGCTTGGCACTCACCTCCCAATACACCTCATCATCAAAGCAGTTCTCATCGGCTGGGTCTCCCCACAGGGGCAGCTTCAGAATAAAACCTGTTCAAACAATAACAACAATTAATATTATTATTATTATCGTGGGCGTTTCACCCACAAATACACAGTCAATTCACTTTACAGTACATTCTGTGAAGCGCTTCAAGACGTCGATAGGATGTGAAAAGCCCGAAATCAAATGGAAGGATTATTATTATTATTTCTTATTATTATTCTTATTGTTATTATTGTATTTGCAAGCCCTTAACCCTCCCCAGGCTGATGTGGGGATGTGCGCAATTGTGAAGGGGAGCCCGAAAAGACATGAGGCCAGATTGTTCTTTTGCCTGCCTGACAGGGAAAGAAATATTACTGGAGCGAATGTGTTGGGGGCAATGAGGGAATCTCTTTAATAATATTGATTGCCCTATAATATCACAGAGCCACCACCAGGCGGCAGGCAGAGCCCAGAGTACAGAACAGGATTCCCAACCTTGACAGAAAATTGATTGGTTGATTGATTGATTGCTGTTGGAGTCATTGGTTTTCAGATAGAAAAGCGACAAACGAAACTCCTTCGAACCAGAGAATTTGTAAACGTTTTGTGCTATGAAAGCGATTACATGGCTCGGGCTTGTGAGCTCTTAGCCCCAAATCTATCTGGAGCTTCACCTCTTAAGGCCAACCCAACCGCTCCCCCTCACCACACAGTGTCTAGAGGGGGGTTCCTTCTATGACACTGATTCCCACCCTAACAAGGCCTGACCACCTTCCCCCAACCCACCCCCTCCCACTCCCGACGCAGGTCAGAGCTCTCACCCACGAGGATTCCTCCCACCAGCCCGATGGCGATGGCGACGCACAAGGCCGCAGCCTGGTAACCCCCCTGGACACTGGGCACTCGGTCACCCAGGTCAAACGAGGCCTTCAGCCTGAAAACAGAGGACAAACAGAGATCAGAGAGCGTCAGTGAAAACCCCCCACAACTACACTATATATACCCAACACACAACACACACACAACAGATACCACACACGACAATCCAACTCAAATGACATTCTGGCAACATCTTCGAGACCCTCCTCTTCTACGGTCCCATCGGTCACCCCCAAATCTCCCCCCCCCACCTCTTTCCCCTCTACCCTCCCCATCCCCAACCCCAGCTCGGGTCTGACACAGTAACTGTCCAGCGCCTTGGGACGTCCTCCTGATGTGAAAGGCTCAACACTGTGCAAGTGTTGTTGTTGTTGTTGTTGTTGTTGTCTCACAGCACTTCATGGAATATACAAACTAAATCGACTGTATATTTTGTGGGCAAAACGCAGCAGCCAAAATGGGTCCGCAAACAGTCATTGATTAACTAACCAATTTATAATTGCAATATTGTTGGTATTATTTAACCCTTGGACCCATTCCTCGCCCAACACCCCCACGCCCCACTTCCCTAACTAATCCTCCCCACCCATCTCCACCCCCCCCCCCCACCCCCACCCCCCAGCACTCACCCCTCAGCGCTGTACACCTCCTCGGTGGCCGCGGCTGCGGTGATGGCCCCCACCACGCCGCCGATAATGCCGGGCATCCCGTGCAGGTTGTGGATACCACACGTGTCCTGTATCCTCAGGTGTCTCTCCAGCAGTGGCTACACACACACACACACACACACACACACACACAGAAACACAAACACAGCGTCACACCACAGCCTTGAGTACACAGGACAATTCAGCCACAGAACCCTGCCTCCCTCCGTCCCTCTCTCCCTTCTCCCCATTCTCACTCCTTCCACTCCCCACACTTCCCCCCCTCAACCCCTCTACTCCCTCTTCTCGTCCCCCACTCTCCACCCCCCCCCCCCACTTACCGACAGGTAGGCGAAGCCGAGCGTGGACACGGTGCTGGCGATGACACCCACTATTAACGACCCGTACGTGGACAACATCATCTCTGCGGCGGTTCCCATCGCCACCCCTCCCGCCAGCGTGGCATTCTGCACCAGCACCTGCGCAGGGAGTGGGGGTGGGGTGGGGGGGGGGGGGTGGGGGGGGAGACGACGACGACAGGGTCAGAGGCTAACATTGCAGCCCGGCCAACCATGCAGCCCCCCCCCCCCCCACCAACCACGCAGCACCCTCCCAGCCATGCAGCACCCCCCCCACCCAACCGCGCAGCCCACCCCCCCCAACCGTGAAGCCATACAACTGTACCCCTGGCAAATGTGCAGCCCCGCTACCATGCATCCCCCACACCCCAACCGTGCAGCCATGCAACGCATATGTGGACAGTAGGATGGGTGGGGGGGGGGGGTAATGGCCTACCCACCATGCTGATTTTGCCTTTCTTCTCCATGAGGCTGGAGAGAGCGATCGCAGTCAGGCTGCTGGAGGCCAGGGCACAGTAGGTGTTGATGACTGCTCGGTGCTGCCCGTCCCCGTGGTGGGAGATGGCGGAGTTAAAGCTCGGCCAGAACATCCACAGGAACAGCGTTCCTGAAACCCGCAGAGAAGGTCGTCAGCCACGTTCCCCCAGCTCCCCCACCCTCCCCTCCCCTCCCCTGGCACCCCATCCCCCACCAGCTTCGGCCCTCAGTGCCGTGAGACTGACCGATCATGGAGAAGATGTCGGAGTGATAGCTGGACTTGTTGTTGGTGTTGTTGAGTTGAGGCCGGTACAGCACCCAGGTGACAGCCAACCCGAAATAGGCCCCAAACACATGGATTACCATCGAGCCACCCGCGTCACGGGCCTGAGAGAGAGCAAGAGAGAGCGAGAGAGAGAGAGAGAGTTAGAGTAGCAGAGAGGAAGGCACCAAGTATACATGTTACTGAACCATAGAGTATCACAGTGACAGCGGATTTTATGGAATTCTCTGCCCCCAAAAGGCTGTTGATGCTCTCAGTCAGTCCTTTGACATGTTCAAGACTGAGATTGATAGATTTCTTGTGGATAAAGGGATTAAGGGATATGGGGATAAGGCGGGGGACAGGTGGGAGTTAGATTAGAAGATCAGCCATGAATTTATTGAATGGCGGGGAGCAGGCTCAAGGGGCTGAATGGCCTACCCCTGCTCCTAATTTGTATCTTATGTATGTGTGTGTGTGTGCATGTGTGTGTATGCATGTGTGTGTATGCATGTGTGTGTATGCATGTGTGTGTATGGTTGTCACAGAGGTGGGGGAAGGAGTGTGAGATTGTCCAGGTTGGTGGGGGGGGGGAGATGGGGGGGACAGACACTCACCCCGAACACGTTGAGGAGGATGTACTCATTGATGGCGTACAGTGTCATCTCAAATAGGGTCATGACCAACAGTTGCACTGGGCTGACCTTCCCCAGCACCGCCCCGAACGAGATCAATGCTGAGGCCGCAGAGAAATCGGCGTTAATCAGGCTGCAAATACACATCCCATGTTATTGGAGCTGTTACAGTGTGAGGTGGGGGTGGGGGATGGGGATGGGAGGGTGGGGTAGGGTGGGGTGGGCTGGGGTAGGGTGGGGGGCAGGAACGACGACGGGATTACGAGGGGTTGCGGTACCGTGACCACCATCTCCCCCATCCTCGCCCGACTCCCCCATCATCCAGAGGATCCAATTCAAGATCCTGGTCCTCACGTTTGAAGCCCTCCACAACATCGCCCGCACCCTACATCTGTGACCTCCTATCACCTTAACAACCTGCCCGCCCCCTCCCTCTGCTCAGCAGGCTCTGGCCTGCTCCACGTTCCCCAACGCCCCCCCCCCCCACCCCCCACCATTGGCTAAAGGGCGAGCCTTCAGCCACTCTGCCCCCCCAACCGCTGAAACTCCATCCCGCAGTCCCTCCGCCTCGCCCCCTCCCTGCCTTCCTTCAAATCTCGCCTCAAGACCCTACTCTTCGAAGGACCCATTGGCAAATCCTAAACTCCCCCCACTAACCTCCCTCCCCCCCCCGTTCCCCCCCCTCCCTCCCCAGCTCGGGTGTGAAGCAGTGACTTCCCAGCGCTTTGGGACGTCGGTCCTGACGTGAAAGGCGCTGTACAAGTGTTGTTGTTGTTGTCGTTAGCTGCTCGCACCTCTCCACACCGATCTTGATCTTGCCGTCGGTGGGGTCCAGGGAGTGGAACCAGCCCTGCATCAGGAGGGCCCACTGGATCGCAAATGCCGCGATCAGAAAGTTGAATCCGACGCTCCCGAATCCGTACTTTCTCAGGAACGTCATGAGGAAACCAAAGCCAACAAAGATCATGACGTGGACATCCTGGAAACCTGGAGTCGGGAATGTTTGGGGGTGAGGGGGGTGGGGTGGGGGGGGGGGGTTCAGTGTGAGTGCTCAGTTGTCCGTCCTTCCCCCCCCATCCACCCACCACTCAACCACCTCCCCCACAATCTCCACCCACCTCCACCCACCCTCCCCCATTGCACTCTACCCCACCTCATTTCACCTCATTTCACCTCCTCCACCACTTTCAGGGTGGAGCTGTGACAGCTGCCCTGAAGCCATGGATCATCCAGATAAAACTGTCATCACATACTCTCAAGCTCTCAAAGAGTTTCACATGATCTGCCGCAAAGCGCAGTGACAGTCGGTCAGCGACACCCGCAGAGAACATACGGAAACGCCAGTCTTGTTGTGTGGCTCTCAGCTGTCCTTTGAACCCCCTCCCCCCCACCCCCACCCCCCACATCTGTCTTCCTATTCAACTCCCATCCGCACCCCAACATTGCCCCCCCACCCCACCCCCCACCCCCACCCTTCCCTCCACAGAGTCCAGAGTCAATTTCCTCCATGGAGCTCCTGTAGCTCAGTGGTTAGAGCACTCTCTCCTTACAAGCATGAGACCGTGTGTTCGAATCCAGGCAGGTCAGGGCCATACCGTGGGCAAGTTTCCTTACTCCACACACACACACACATACACGCATCTAATAATAATCTCTCAAAAAAAACATAATAATAAAATCCACGACTGTTTGTGTGTGTGTGGGGGAGGGGGGGGGGGGGGGACGCTGCTGTGCGCAATTGGCTGCTGCGGTACACCCACAAATACATACAGTTAATTCACTTTACAGTATATTCTGTGAAGTGTTTTTGAGACGTCGATAAGATGTGAAAAGCCGCTGTAAGGGTTATTATTATTGGCTCACTGTCACCCCACCCCATGGGATTGAGTTCAGGTTCCTCATCCTCACCTTGACATCCTACAACAACTCCAAATCCCGCCCCACCCTCCCCCCACTCTCCCCCCCCCCCCCCCCCACTCTCCCCTCCCCCACTCAGAGCTGGGGGGGGGGTGGTGAGTGGGGGGCGGGGGGGGGGGGGGTGGTGGCGAGCGAGGCAGAGGGACTTTGGGATGGAGTTCCAGAGGTTGTGGGGGCAGAGAGTGGCTGAAGCAGTGACTGTCCAGAGCCTTGAGACGCCCTCCTGATGTGAAAGGCTCTGTCCGTACTCCTGTCATGTTGTTGTTGGAGGCAGGTGAATGTTCCTGGGACTGTGTGTATCTGCCCCAGGGTGAGGTGGGGTGGGAGGGGGTGGGAGGGGGTGGGGTGTGGGAGGGTGAGGTGGGGTGAGAGGGGGTGTAATCTGCCTCAGGGTGAGGGAGATACTCCAGTTACGCAGACATTGATACCAACAACCTCACTATTCAAAGAAAGCTCAATTTATACAATAAGATTCTGGGAAGAGAGAGAGGGAGAGATCCTGTCTCTCAATGCCAGACCCGGGGGGGGGGGGGGCGGGGGGAGAGGTGACAGGGTGGGGGCGGGAGCGAGGGGGTGAAGGGTGTGTGTGGGGGTTGAGTGGGTGTGTGAGGGGGGGGTGGGGGTTGAGGGGAGGTATGTGTGAGGTGGGGTGTGAGGGTGTGTGAGAGGGGAGTGTGTGTGAGTGGGGTGTCTGTGAGGGGGTGTGAGGGAGTTTGTGTGTGTGAGGCAATGTGTATATGTGTGAGGGTCCCACTTACTGGGGTATCTGTGGGTGTATGTGAGGTTATGTGTGGGGGGGGGGGGGTGAGAGTGTGTGTGTGTGTGAGGGTCCCACTTACTGGGGTATCTGAAGTAGAAGTCGTTGTCGCTGTCGCTGCTGTTGTGTGAGTGGCGAGTCTGTGGCCAGTGAGCGTCTGCCTCCTCATCATAGCGAATAAACACCCCGAACAGTACAATCATTGCCAACTGCAACAGTCCGCACACAGCCGGTAACCGCCACCGCATCCCGGTCTGCTTCATCCCGCCTGCCTCCGCCCCGGCTCACACACTGTCCCGCACTCGCTCACTCACACACACACACACACTGCCCCGCACTCGC